>JAQBSW010003276.1:0-86043 GCA_029291075.1 Eudiplozoon nipponicum
GACTGGTTAAATACAATGGGGTTGGTGTTTACTTCAAGCTCGCAAACTTGATTTAAAGCATTGTTACCACCACTCGCGCAATCAATTATTGTTTAAGGATTTACTTATTTGAATGAACATTCGTTGCGCGAGCGGTGATAAAAATTATTTCTAATCAAGGTTGTGATCTTGCTTTAAACATGTGACCCATTATGTACATACATTTGTCAGAATAGACCACGTACTGGCCAGAATTATTTATCATTTTTGGTGGACATAATTTTAAATCGGTTCATTTTGGACCAAACGTATACTTGCAAAAACATGACCAAATGTTATAATCATATGTACACATGCATTTTTAGCCTAATGACTATTCATCAGTAGGAGCCAGCATTACGCCCAAATCCCACTATATTTTTGGTCAATTAATTCGGGACAAGTCGACATTGCAATATATTATACGTATGGATGTTCAACCACTAGTAGTTAACTTCATACAACATCTGCAACAACGCGTCTTAAATGACAACTTCTTAATATATAATATGTACAAAATCTCTAAAGCGTATCGACATCCTGTTTTCAGAGATAGGTATCGTTTTACCGCAATTGGTAATATTCTGAATATCCTTTATTTCATAAAAGCTTTATATTTTAACCTCAATTGACAACAGTCATCACATTTAGTAAACAAATATACAAAAAGCATAGTGGCATAGTGCCGGCCCCTACTGATTGGTCACCAGTAAACACGAATGACAGGCGTACATGAGATTATACATTTCGCTCTTGCTGACTTTGTTTTATCCTTGTAGTCTTATTTAAACTAATTGGTCACTGAGCTCGTTACATTTAATAGATTATATATATATATTATATATATATATATATATATATATATATATAGTAGTTTACCTTACAGAAGTACAAATAAATATTAGTGATTTAAATTGTGAAAGATGAACTTCGTGCCCAAGCCCAGATTTATTATGAGACAGGTATATACAACATAGTTAAAAGGCAATTTACCTGATTTTCGGATTGCGTACCGAAATATTTGAATCCACTGTCATCATGATTTTTGCATATATTTCGGGTTCCAATTACGGAACCCTTTTTCAATGCCAAACACATCACACACTTAGTTGACAATCAATATGTCAAGTGGAAATATTAATTTAAACCGCCTCATTTATACTTGATTTTAGATCTCTTAAGCATAACGTTTTTTTATAAAAATGTTAGGAAAGTGTATGTTAAATTGGTTTGTGTATGTGTCTGCATGTATACACTCTTCGCAATGAGATTACAGTGATATAATGACAATTAATTAACATGGACGATTGCGTTGTTCAATGGTCCCACCTTTCTTGACCAAATATGACGGGTTTGAGTCAAGTTTCTTCTCCTACTGATGAGTCGTCTGTAAGCAGGAATGAAATGTGCACATTAGAGAACACATTTTGTTCATGCTGAATTTGGCGTATCCTTTTGTTCCCAGACATTACATATTTCCTTGATCATCGTCAGTGATTGACTGCAGTCTCTCTCTCTCCATATATATATATATATATATATATATATATATATATATATATATATATATATATATATATATATATAACATTATTCTAATTAAACAAGGCTTTTTGTATATGTGGAATTATTTGGGACTTTTTAAGAAGCTATAGGATTGGAGTATATCTTATTTTAGAAGGCTTGATTTAGATTATGGTTTTAATCTCACATTAAATTAATGATTTTTTAATTGGATTACGTAAATCATAGTAGCGGAACAAGCAAATTTTTGCGATCATGACTACTGAGAACTTTTTCAGCTAGCACACCAGACACATACAATGAGTTACTACCTGATCTGCTTTCATTGTTCCAGTAATTTTCTTTCATCAAAATATTTCGGCCTTGCTTACCGTAGGCCTTCATCAGTTGCATTTCACGAAACAAATGAAGCAAGTGTGTTATTTCCTCTAGTCATAATATTTATATACCTCAGACTGACCTTTCATTAGATATTCGCGTGTCACATATGTGTGTGTGTGACATTTTCATAACCGTTGTTTTCATCTAACTAATTTCGACCAGAGTGGCTGAATAATAATTTATCAATTGCATGCAATAACTATTCGTTTTTAACACACTCAATGTAAATGACGTAACTGAGATGGGGGAGACCCATAATTCAGAAACACTCGTCATAAAAACATGCCATGAGTGATTAAACCAGAAGTCAGAAAGACTAATGCACATGTTAAATTACAATTCAAACCACTAGGATGTACTCAAGATAGAGAAGTTAATAACAGTTATTGGCGCACGCCACGCATGTCCATGTGTATGTGTATGCATAACTAAAAACTTGGTTAAATTATTTTATTTTGATACACATGTACGTACATCTAAATGAAACTGCAGTCAATAGACATTAATTTACCCTTTGCACGCGTCAGACAAATTATTACTTATAACTATTGTATTATTAGAATATTTCCAATGGGTAGGGTGGGGGTGTAAAACAGAAAATTAAGGTTGAAATCACTATTTGTTTTAAAATCAAATGAATAGTTAGAGATGAAATTTTGAAGACTATATTAATAATAATTGTTTATTCATTTGTTGAATAAAAGCCCACTAATTAGTCAATCTTAATCCGATGTTCTTAATCTTCTACTGGAGCTAGCTTCAGTTACCAATTCATGCAATCGCCTTTTTCTTCCACTAGCTAGTGCAGTATTCCAAATCGGACCTAAAGATTTTTCAACAGCTGTTTCATTCATAATATTATCTCTAGATTTAATTTCTATAGATTCCCTAATCAATCTCGTCATCCTATTACGACTACATATTGCTATGCGTTTGCATTCCTCCCAGTCGATAGTATGCCCAGTCTCCACTACATGACGAGCAAGGTCAGATTTAGCAATATGTCCATATTTACACGCAGTTTTATGTTCACCTCTTCTTACTTTGATTGGACGCATGGTTTCACCAACATACTTGAGACTGCAATCATTGCATGGGATCTCATACACTCCTGAAGTGTCTAATGGTTCAATCTTTTCTTTTTGGTTAGGGAGTATAGTGCCTAGTGTAAGGGGCTGTTTTAAAACGGTCCTTATATTGTATTTTAAAGCTATTGATTTCACTTTCCTACTTAATATAGAGTCCGGTAATACCATGACCTTCCGCTCTTCCTTATCCTTATCCGCTTTTGTGTATCTCACACTAGGATTAAATTTCTTCACCATGTCCCTCATTGTTGTATCTATTAAATGAGGAGGGTAACCATTAGTCTTAAATATATCGCGTAGTCTGTCTAATTCTAACTTCCTATGCTTTATATCTGTTAACTTGAGACTTCTTAATGTTAATGACTTTAAGATCCCGACTTTCATACGAAACGGGTGATTGGACTTGAAATTAAGAAGGATTCCTGAATAAGTATCCTTCCTATAAATATCTCTTCCCAATTTCAGACCATTTCTAATTAATTTGACATCTAAAAATGGTAATTCACCCGACGATTCCCTTTCTTAGGTAAATTGTAGTTCGCTCATTCGATTAGCTAAATTTAAGAAATTTACCAATTTATTGTCACCATGGTTCCAGATCAGTAATATATCATCCAAGAAACGTAGGTACAGTTTTGGTTTCAATGGAGTCTTATCCAACAGATTATTTTCCAAATAATGCATAAAGATATTGGCTATTGGGACCGATAAAGGTTGTCCCATTGGAACGCCTCTAATTTGTTTATAAAATTCCTTACGAAATTTAAAATAAGTGGAGGACATACAAATACACATCATCTCCATGACGTGTCCTAACGTCATTTTGCTTCCTTCTAATATTAGTGGGTGATCAACTAGGAAACGTCTAAAACAATCCAGAGCCTCAGGTACCGGTATATTTGTGTACATAGATACTACATCTAAGCTTACTAATCTATCCTTTTCATCTAGTACATATTTATCAATAATTTCAACCAAATGATATGAGTTAAGCAAGGTATGTTCTAAGAAATAGGAATATTTTCTTATTCTATGCCACAAAAACTTTGAAATATTATATGTTGTGGAGTGTTGTACATTCACTATAATTCTTAAAGGATTACCCGGCTTATGCACTTTAACTAAACCATAAACTCTGGGTGCAACCGTATCTCTTTGAATGAGAGTGTTACCATGCGTCGAATCCAATTCTTCATTAGCAATCATTTTATTGATTAATAATTTTACTTGCCCTTGTAACTTATCAGTAGGGTCTTTTGTTATTTTAGTGTATACTTCAGCATTACTTAACTGTTCTATCATTTTATTGTTATAATCAGATTGATTCATCAGAACTGTAGCTCCTCCTTTATCCGCCTTAAGACATATAACATTATTTGATACTAAATCTTTTCTGAGACGTTTAATTTCATAATTAGGCTTAACTTTATCCTCTTTGTGTGTTAAAACCAATGAGGCAACGTCTAATTCAAATTTCACCTTATCATTATCCGAAAGAAGCTTTGCCGTTTTGACAGCCTCAGTAATTAATTCGTTTCTAACCGATCTTTCATTAGGAATAGCCATGTTTAAACCACGGTTAAGTAGTTCAACTTGATCCTTCTTAAGATTTAATGTTGATAGATTTACTATTCTATTAGTCCCGATTAAATTATCACTTTCTTGGGGTCTATAAATTCCCAAGTCAGCTAATTTTTTATCGTGTCTAAATCTTATTTTTTTATTACTCTATTACGGGCTTTATCACTGAAATCCTCAATGCATTTAAAATCATCTGCGTGCAAAAGAGAAGTTAACATCGATCTTAGTTTAGTTTTTTTCTGAATAAGTATAATCTTACGTTTAACTAAATCACGAATCAAAATTTTTATAATATTTATACAAAGGTCATGCTTAAGAGACATGCCATAAGCATTTAACTTAAAATTTATTTAAAACGAAAACATTTAGGAATAACATAATGTTTTAAACAAATACTTAAAAAGTAAATATTTGACACTTGCCTCACGATTTGTTGTTTCATTAACGTATATTTATTATACCATTTAACGGTATTACTGCTATAATTCCATGTTAAATAAATAAATGGTTTTAACTAAATTTACCAATTGACTTAATTATTGACATATTCTTGTTGAAATGAGCTTATCGTTGAAAAAAGCTTCCGATGCGGGAAACCTAACGATCCGGAGAAAAGATGAAGACAATTGCAATGGGTGTATGCAAGCTGCAAGTTGAATAAAGCAATACCAATATGTGGTAAAACCTAGTATGTTACGAACGACGGTGTGTTTAAACTATGTCGATTACACAAACAAACTCCATTGCATTAATGAGGAATAATCAGCAAACAAACAGCAAGAAATGCGACAAATATTTCATGTGTTGTGGTAGAAAACGTTATTATAATCCGAGCATTATAATTCTATAATTTTTCATGTTTTCCTTTAATATTGTTCTGCCATTTATTTGTCTCGTTCCACTTTATTTTGACAATTACTAGAAAAAGTATGACATAATTCTGGACGACGAGATAGACTTCTTCAAAGCAGTAACTAAACCTGGTGCTAATGTTGACTGTTCTGAAGTGAAGAAAAAGCGGAAAAAGAAAACGAAATCTGAAGAATTTCATAAAGATTCAAGTGATAGTGATGATACGGATGAAACAGAATGCAGCAATCAGTTGACCGAGGATGAAAAATATCGCAAATCATTAAATTCCAGGAAAATGTCTTTAGCCGAGGTTCGCCGTAGTCTTCCTATATTTCAATTTCGCGAGGGCTTATTGAATGCAATAAATGACTACCAAGTGTTAATTATTGAAGGTGAAACTGGATCTGGCAAGACGACACAACTACCTCAATACCTATACGAAGCGGTAAGATGAATACTTGTAAGAATTTATGTTTCAGTGTTGACTTTGATATATACCTGTACTGTATTTGAAAAACAGTAAATTGAAAATGTTCTCTATATTATAATACATTGCTAAAAATATTTTTATCAAGTAAAATGTGTGCGAGAATATTTGCAACAAGAGCCGCATTTTTATTTGTAATTCATATTTTGTTGTGATTTGATTCTGTTTAGTCAGTTTTCCGTCATACTCTGTTGGTAGTTATGTAAGTTTGAATCTCGTCAATATGTATAAACGACGGTTTCTTGCTATGCTTCCTGGCTGATTAAGTGAATGGGATTGAGTTTTATCTCAAGTCCGCTAACGTTATTCTGATAATTGTTCTCACCACCCGAACATTTTATCTCCTGTCTAGTGATGCGACGTTGTGGCATGATAGAATGACCGACGTTGCGAATAATAGTATCCGGCTAAGAGATAACTGGCCTACCCCTCCTGCGTTTCCAGTTATCTACCAGAGTTGCCTCAGGAACCTTGTGGGTAGAATGTAAAATTGGCCTTCTCAAACAGAGCTACAACCATCTGAATCGACTTTCCATAACAAGGTTCAATGTTGATGGGACATGTTGATTATTGTCTCCTGGCGCTCAGCTAGCAATGAACTAAATCAAAGCTATCAAATATGAAGGTTAACGAAAATGTCCAGGTGATGGCAGATTTAATGTGTCATCTCACAAGTCTCCGCAGCATAAAGGGGGATCGACGATATGCTTGTCTAGAGAACTTTGGACTTAGTGCTTAGTTCGCAACACCTAATACATACTTGCATATATATTAGTTCTTCGCAACAAACAGTATTTAACTGTAATATATTGAATTGAATGATGTCATGCTTACCGCGAAATGTGATAACTGATATCGATGAAGGCCAGAGTGTATGGTTTAACTGGAGTAACAGGTGTTCGGAAATTGTTGTAATTCTCAATTTGGGTGAACTTTAGCATAAATTTATATCCATCAGGTTGGTATCATGTACCGACTCGGAAACCATAGTGTTAGTATCCGGTACTCATCGATTTCAAAAAAGGTATCAGTTACTAACACAATAGCCATAGAGTTAGTATCCTTTACAGACTCGGTATATATATTATATAGTGTGAGTTAGCGTTGAAGTCGCATTGTCGTAGACTTTAGATGATGTTAGCTTCACTATTGCAGGTTTACACATTCGTCTAGGAGATTGTACCGTCCTATTATTCCACATTCTTAACCAAATATATAGTGGTTAAAGGGCGTAATACCGGCTCCTACTGATGAGTCGCCAGTAAGCACGAAACGAATGTGCATGAGATCATACTTTCCGTTCATGCTGCCTTTGGTTTATCCTTCTGGTCACAACTGAACTAATTTGTTACTAGGTTCGCAAAACCTAATACATACTTGCATATATATTAGCTCTTCGCAACAAACAGTATTTAGCTGTAATATATTGAATTGAATGATGTCATGCTTACCGCGAAATGTGATAACTGATATCGATCAAGGCCAGAGTGTATGGATTTACTGGAGTAACAGGTGTTCAGAAATTGTTGTAATTCTCAATTTCGGTGAACTATAGCATAAATTGATATCCATCAGGTTGGTATCATGTACCGACTCGGTAACCATAGTGTTAGTACCATGTACCTTTTCGGTACAATAATGTTGGTATCGGTTACTAACACAATAGCCATAGTGTTAGTATCCTTTACAGACTCGGTATATATATTATATAGTGTGAGTTAGCATTGAAGTCGTATTGTCGTTGACTTTAGATTATGTTAGCTTCACTATTACAGGTTTACACATTCGTCTAGGAGATTGTACCGTCCTATTATTCCACATTATTTGACCAAATATATAGTGGTTAAAGGGCGTAATACCGGCTCCTACTGATGAGTCGCCAGTAAGCACGAAACGAATGTGCATGAGATTATACTTTCCGTTCATGCTGCCTTTGGTTTATCCTTCTGGTCACTACTGAAATAATTTGTTACTAGGTTCGCAACACCTAATACATACTTGCATATAGATTATCTCTTCGCAACAAACATTATTTAGTGAAATAGAGTTGTTTGCGTTATTTTGTGTATTATATGGAATGAGAAGACCGTGCTGCTTGCACGGAAAGAATTGATCATCGTTTCAATCTTCAAAAAAACAACCGTAATTCGTGTGCTGATCATCGTGGTATAAGCTGGACTCCAGAAGGACCTAGGTTATTTGTCACGATTGTCTTATGCCGTCACATACTAGAGAAGAAAAAGCCAGATTCCGGTCAAGACGAAATTGCGTGGATAATAGTTTTATCTTAAAGCAAGATCTTGATGAGTGATATGTATATCGCCGTTCTAAAATACTCGGCTGATCGCATTGTTCTATTAGATATTTTGTCAAACAGTGGCGTGCCAACCGAATTTATAAATATTACACGTGCTCTCCACACAGGCATTTCCGGTCTCGTTAAGGTCTACAACGAAGAAAAACACAACTTTATTATGAGTAGTGATGCTCGTCAAGGCTGTCCACTTTCCTCATTTTCGTTAAATTTTTTATTAGATGCTATTATGAGAATCACTCTACTATATCTTTCGGGCGGTAGATAGGTCGATTTTGATTATGCAGACGATATCGTATTGTTATTTGACAATCGAGATCCAGCTTCGGCCACCTTAAACAGACTAGCGTTAGTTTTTCCGTCTTTCCAGATGTTACTCACTCTCTAAATGTAAGATATTTTTACAGGATCAACCACCTTTCACTCCAATCCTTCGAAAGCGAAGTGAAGATCTTGAGATAGTGGATAGGTTTACATACCTTGATAGCTTTATCAGAAATTCAGACAACATTTATGGAGAATCTCCAGTATTACACTCGGCCTTAGAGGTCATGTTTACAATGCATCTATACGCGCAGTTTTATTATACGCTAATGAGATTTGGTCCTTAAGAGTTGATAATTTCAGACACTTACAGGCTTTCATCCATGTAGGTTACCAACAAAGCATAACCAACACTAACATCCGAAGATAATCTACCAAGTGCTCCACGTTTCAAAACCAAGTACGTCTCCACCAACTACGTTGACTTGGTCAAGTTTTGCGTATTCCTTTAATTCGATTGCCTAGTAAAGCTCTGTTCTGACCCAGCGCAGGATTGATGTAAGAAAAACTGGTTATATTGCCGATGCAGCCTTGCCTTAATGCTGACTTGACCATAATGGTGTTGTGTAGCGCGTTAGTTTACCTCACTTCTGTGTGTTATCTAGGTAATATACTCCTAGTTATATATATATATATATATATATAGAGTATACATATATATATATATATATATATGTATATATATATATATATATATATATATATGAAATTGAATAATATTCTGTTTTTACGCGAAATGTGATAAGTGATGTCGATTGAGGCCTGAGTTTACAGATTTACTGGAGCAACAAATGTACTGAATTTGTTGTAATTCTCAATTTTGAAGGAATTTCGGCTATCTGGAAATCCATTTTGTCGGTGCAGGGTATACGCTTGGTATTTTGTAGACAACCTTGTTGGTGCCGTCGGTTCACTTAATGTTTTTTTATATGCTTCTGTATGCTAGGGATATTGCAAGTCTGGCAAAAAAATCGGCTGCACACAACCACGACGTGTTGCAGCAATGTCGGTTTCTGCACGTGTTGCCCAGGAGATGGGTGTGAAGCTTGGTGGTGAGGTTGGCTACAGCATTCGTTTTGAGGACTGCACATCGCCGCGAACGCTTATCAAGTACATGACCGACGGCATGTTGCTACGCGAATTTCTGATGGAGCCGGACCTAGGCAGCTATTCGGTTATGATTGTTGATGAGGCGCATGAACGCACTTTACACACCGACGTACTATTCGGTCTGGTCAAGGTATTAATGTTATTACCTCTTATTTCTCCATTTTCCAAATACAATGCTTTCAACATTAGTTTCTCTGTTAATTTTGTGCTTAACTATAGCGGTTAATTGAATCAAGTTTGCGAACTTCAGATTAACACCAGTACCCTTTTATTTGCCCTACCTTGTGTGTATGTATCGCGGCCTGATCCCTATTGGTCAGTTTTCCATCGAACTCTAATGATAGTCATGGGAAGTCGAAACGCGTAAGTACCGATGACTGACGGTAGTTTTCCTGTTTTGCAACTGGTCAATTACAATTGGATTTGTGCTTATTTCTAGCTCACAGACTTGTTTTAAATAATTGTTATCATAGCTCGCGAAATAAATTATTGTCTAATTGTACGACTTACGTACATGTGGCGAAAGCTGTAAACAGTTAATGTACTTGGTTGCATAAATATTGTACAGACGACATTTCAAGTCAAGTATAATGTGTGTGTATCTAATGTTTCTTTCAATATTTATGCATTGCGGTTTGATCCTCGTTAGTCATTCAGCCATGGGAAGTAGAAACGCGTAAGTATGTGGAACTAACGATGGGTTTATTTTATTGTATGAATGGTTAAATTAAAATTTATTTGTGTTTATCTCGAATTTGTAAATTTTATTTAACTAATTGCTATCGCCTGTTCGCACAATCAATGATTGCGCAGTTTTCTATTTAGTTGTGCAAAACTGATATAGTTGACAAATGATATAATTCTATAGTTCCTATCGATTTTTGGCGATTCTTCAAAAAGTCATTTTATTCGTAGCTAAACATTCAATAACGAATTGGACACCTACATGAATTGGTTTAATTTTGAGTTGATTATAATTGCTTTTGTGGTTCTCATTTATGATTGGCATGCGCATAACGAAGGTAAATAATACCGGTTACCAATATGATTATTTTTTGATAGGAACATTGTACACTAGCCAGTTTATTGCTTATCTCTGAGTTAAACAATTATTAATTGTGCGGACGGCGATAACAATTATTTTTAAATCAACGTTGCGGGCTTGATATAAACACTAATCCCATTATATGTACGTTTTTCAGTACAAACTAGGCATTAAATATAGTGTAACAAAGGCAATTCATCCTGTAGACTGGTTTAGTCCATATTTGGAACTCCTCAATTACTGTTCAGAATCTTCCGACACAAGGCTCAAACCTCAGCTCGTTTGCTTCGGAGTCGGTTACTATAACCATTGAGCCACCCTGCCACACTAATAGGTAATTCATCCAGTAGACCGGTTTCCTCCTTATTGGTTTAGGCGTATGATTCAGCACATTGTAATTATCACCGTTGGTTGATCTTTATCCGATTTGTCTTAAAACTTGCTTAGACAGTTTAAACTAAATATTACTTTGAAAGAGCGTATATAATATCATTGGTAAATAAAATACTGATATATGTGGTGATGTAAAGAAAGATTGTTTGTTCAAACTCGTGTAGGTATATTTGACATTTATTTATTGGAAACGGCGCATCTTATAACATGTTAGTTAATATAGGATCGGAGGGACATGTCTTTTGGATAACAGCTTTTATTCAGTCAGCTGGAACGAAATGATTCCTCACATAGACACGTGATTTCTTTTCGTTCTGGTTTATCGACAGCGGGTGTCGGCATTCAACATTCAACTTGCAAAATGCTGAGTGATGCTTTTATTTGCCTTATGGCTCTTGTTCTGTCTCTTTCCTACGGTGAGTAAATTTATCAATTGGTTTCTAAATCATTAGGTATAAGCTTAGCTGCAAAATGTTGAGGGTATCTGTTAGTGACAAGAATATGCGTACATGATACAATTCAATTCTTAATCTGTCAGGATTTAAACGCTCGTTGTTCCCAACATTAGTTTTCTTCCATTTACTTGGTGAGTTTTAAGTTTAATAAATCGATTAGGAACCAGAATGATTTAGTCTTTTTCGTATATTTTTACAACTTCCATATTATTATTCTGTTGTTAATTACGTTTGAAGTGTGTGTATGTGTGTGCCTCACTAGCTAAACAATGATAGTTACTCATCTATCATTGGTTTGAGTTTACAAAAATATTCTGCTTTTTGATCTCTACATGTACGAAGCTTTTTACCGGTATCTGGCCTAAAATTTACATTTTTTGTTGTTTTTATGTTGTGTCACGCTGGTTACAACGCAGGGCGTTTATTAATCGCTCTTCTTGTTGTGAAAATGTAGTTATTGATAATCATTATATTGATATCACCGGGTGCTTCTACTTCAATTTGTTACTAGCCCGATTAAATTGTTATTGATGCTCGTTCAACGGATGGCTGTATTTAATTAGGACCTTGAGTATTTTTGCCAATTTGGGTAATACGTGGTCTGCCGAATACAATATATTCTTAGTAGAGTATTCTTATATTTCGGTCTTGTACTTGTTGGCCTATAAAAATGTGTTCATATGTGTTTACTAATTGCTCATATTTTCTATTTTAATATGCAAAGGAATTAGCGTAATTAGCTTTTGTATTCGTTTTATAAATATACTTTTGAAATGCGAGCTTTAATAAAATGTATTGTGCCATTCCTGTGTGCAAAAACAAAAAGAAAATTTATCAGATACAAGAAACATTTCTTTCTCATAATCTCCTCAATTATCTACTAATGAACATATCTTTATATATAAATTGGAAAGCAAAACAAGATAGAAACATGTGAACAAATAGAGTGTGAAAAATAGAAACCAATCAAATTGCGTGCGTCACATCCAGTTCAAGCTCAATGCTTGTACGTGCTTCTTCTGCTTACATAAATCCGGCTGCAATTTGTTTATCCATAAGGCTTCGTATGTGGCTAGCTCCCTTTTGTTTTTGCATTTAGTAATTACTTTGAATGCTACGTCTGGAGAACATACGTGCGATGTTTCGATGATGTGTTACGCAATAGCAGACGTGTATTCACCATTTGATTTAAAACAGGCGTTCAAGTTGCAATGTTCTCTCATTCGAGTAATTAACCGTCTGGTCGATCGGCTTACGTAAGTTGATCGGCAACTTGCGCATTTGTATTGGTGCATAATAAGATAAGTTTGCGTAGTGTGTGACCTGGCACCGGCGATGGTAATATATCGTGTTCTATCGCTTTGACTATAATGTCAAGGTTTTCATCAATTGGAACATTTGTAAACAAAGACGTAACATTTATATCTTGAATTTTGTTTACAAACTCAAACGAATCGGCAACCGAATAATTGCCTAGTAGTTTACGTAATGGTTCAAGTTTTGTGCCGTTTCAATATAAATTATCAACAGTTCGTGGTTGCTTTTCAAGAATTGACAGGTTGGTTAGTCAAGATTAGAAAGAAAATGAGTATAATGAAGCAATTAACGATTTATTGTCTAATGGCAATCCCAGACAATTAATTGAATCAATTATTAAAAGGGGAATTAAACAGAAACAGACGTATTACGGGCCAGAAAAGAAAACAGTCTACCTAAACATTCCATTTAAGGGGATGCAGTTTCCCGAATGGCACAAAAGAAAGTTGAAGCAGCATTAACACGCACATTTAATGCAGCTAAACTACGAGTGTTATTTAGGGTAACACACTTGCCTTTACCAGCAATGTCGATATCAAATATTATTTACCAATATACATGCGCAAGTTGTCGATCAACTTACGTAGGTCGATCGACTAGACGGTTATTTACTCAAATGAGATAAAATTGTAACTTAAACGCCTGTTTTAAATCAAGTGGTGAATACACGTCTGCTATTGCGCAACACATCATCGAAACATCGCATGTATGTTCTCCAGACGTAGCATTCAAAAGAATTAATAAATGCAAAATCAAAAGGGAACTAGCCACATACGAAGCCTTATGGATAAACAAATAGCAGTAGAAGCATGTACAGGCATTGAGCTTGAACTGAATGTGACGCACGCAATTGATTTGTTTCCGTCTTTTACACTCTCTATGTTCACATATTTCTATCTTGTGTTAAATATATGAAGACATTTTTGTGGGTACCTTCTTTAATCGATTATTTGGCTTCTCTTAAAGTATTTGGGCCCACTTCTGTTGTAGAGAATGTGTTGTTCAAGGAACGTTGGTGTTTTGTTTATAGTTGTCAGATCACGCCATTTTTATCGAATGCAAGAGATGATTGTTGTATTTCCCTATTTCTAGTGTAAATTTTATGTATCGATCAGCTTCATTGTACTGCCGTTTCCGTGATGAATAACAGTGGATCTTCCATATTTTTTCCAACGTGTGCATTGAGTAATTTTGTTTGTGATGTTCGTTTACAAAAGATGACACATGAGCATTTCAGCCAAGCGAGATGCGATGCAGATTCCCCGATTTACACAATTAGATTATCGAGATATTGAGACTAAATACAACCTGCACGTCGAAAATGCTAATGTATAATCGTTCAGAACATTAATGTCTTAAGGAAAATATTAAATTTCTTTTTTTATCAAGTTACACACGATAGCCGCTGTTTTTATTCGGTTGAGCTTTAGTTCACAATAATGAAATATCACGAGAAATTGTTGTTGTTCCTCTTAGATTCGTCTGTTAATTCGTAAAGTCCTTAATGGTGTGGGTGTGTGTATGTGTTTTATTACAATTATTATTAGATTTTTTTGTGATGCATTTGTTGTGATGCATTGCTAATAGTTTTAACATACATTTATCTATACTTGATGGCAAGGTTTATTTTTATTTTATTTATTTTCTTTGCACTATTACTAGTATATTCTTTATCATGCAATTTTAATTTCTTTTACGGACCCTTTAATTTACCTTTCTACCCTATTGAAACACTTCATCCGTTTCTAATTTAATTTTGCTACCCATTTACTTATTTACTCTATTCATAGTATCTTGCCCCCTTCTCACCGAAATGCCACTCGTAATTACTTCATTTGAAAAAGTAAGTGTAAAATAGGTCTGACGTGTGCAGTTAGGAAATGACAGTTATCATTTTAGTTTTACTTGTATGACCGTTACACGTGCCTGTAATTACATGTAACAGATTAGCTCTCAGTTTTAAGTAAACGCTCACGCACATACACACAAACAGGCTTATCCAGTGAATAGTCAGATGTTGCCAAATCGCTGTAATTTCACTGGGATGAGTGTACACGTGCATTAACTGATTACTCCTCAATTCAAAACAAACGAGAACACATACACACAGGCATGACGTACGCTTATCTAGTGAGTTGTCAGTAATTGTCATTAAATCACTGTAATCTCATTGCGAAGAGTGTATACATGTAGACATATACACAAACCAATTTAACATACACTTTCTTAGCATTTTTTAAATAAACGTTATGTTTAAGATATCTAACAACAAGTATAAATGAGGCAGTTTAAACTAATATTTCCACTTGACATACTGATTGTCAACTTAGTGGGTGATGTGTTTGGCATTGAAAAAGATTTCCGTACCCGGAAATCGAAATATATGCAAAAATCATCATGATGACAGTGGATTCAAATATTTCGGTACGCAATCCGAAAATCAGGTAAGTCATTGCTAATGCCATACTACATCGCAATAGAGTAATCTGTCGTAGTTTTATGAGTTTTCGGTTTGCCGTACAGTATTTTCGGGTTTTTTTTACTTGATTAAATATTTTCGTGTCGTTCTGTTGTTCACTGTTTTGTTCAAAGTTTAAACGATTATTTATTATCTCGTTCATGGACGCATTAAAATCAGCGGCTTCATGTATATTAACCTCGGATTTTACGTCATGTGTCGTAAATCGTATGACCCTGCACGATGGTAATATATTGTGCTAATCTTTGATGTATCTTTGTAAATATTTTGAAAACTCTAAAATTCTTTCTATATTTGCGATTAAAATATTTACATTATTACTCATAGACGACAACGAAATTCTTTGACCTGTGAATAATTTGATCAACTGTGCTGGCTGCCTTCTTTAGAACAGTGCTTCTTACAGACACTTCAACCAAATTCGCCGAAAATACCGCCTGGGTCTAAATTAAAATACATTTATCAATCTTGATAATCCAATTTTTATCTGCACACGTAAAATATAGCTACTCAGTTATTATGTTTATACATAATCGTGCCAAATTATATGCATAAAAATAATATCGCCTTTATGCATACCTGGTAGTTAGGAAATTCTGTTTATAATGTACATTTTCTGGATTCCTTATGGAAGTTTTCATTTACAACGAGAATTTCGATTATACCATGTTCGCTTTGATTTATCATAATGGCATATGTTTTTCTCCTGGGCAGTGTACTTCTGATGTATTAACAAAATCGAATTTAAATGATTGATACTTGGCTCAATATTTTTGAGGCGTTCTTCTGTTCACTATCTTGTTCGAAATTTGAAAGACCATTTATTAACTCTTTCATGGTCGCATAAAAATCGCCGGCTTCATGTATAGGAATCTCTGATCCTACGTCATGTGTAGTAAGTCGCATGAGCTTGCACGATTGTAATTTATTGGTCTAATCTGTATGTAACTTTGTAAAGATTTTGCAGCTACTAAAATTCTTTCTGTATTTTGAATTAAATTATTTACATCATTATCTGTACGCGACAACAGAATTCTTTGACATGTAAATATTTTGAATAAAACTTCAAGATAAGTAGGACATTTTTTTGGATCGGGAAATTTAAAAATCTTTCATGAGATCTTTCATATCTTTTTTCAATCTTTATTTTTGTAAATGCAATGATTTCACCTTCGTTCAATTTTCCCATTTTATGATCGAGCGATTGAATTATTATCACATATTTTGCATGCTTCACTCATTTTATTGATGGAATTATGCAATCGATGGATTACAGTTTGATTAGGTGGTTTCTGGCTTCTGATAAAAATAACCATTAAAGAAGATATTAAAGACCTCACCAGAAATGCTTAAATGTTTATCGAATTTCCGTAATAATCCTGAGACTTTTATTTACAATTAATGAAATACAGTCTTTAATAAACATCGTCAACATTTACTCATTTCTGAAGTTAGATGTTGCATTACTGAGGGGCATCCAAGTGAACGCGATATGATTAAAATTAAGGCCGCAAATTAAAGATTTTTTGGCGACTAAATGAGAGGCGTCCCCTCAGAAGTATTCAACGAACGGGGCCATATAATGAGAATGTCATCACACTGGAAGAATGCCGAATGAATTTCAGATGCCTTCGACGTATTAATAAAAGATACATAGATTTCAAAATTTATTACAATTTGAAAAAGCCATACGATTTTACACGCTGGACAAAAGATCAAGAGTTGCTGTGCATGAAACCGTTGCTTTTAAGGCGTCCAGGGACGAGATGAAGGTTTGTTCACACTTCAAACAAGTCGGTGAACGGAATGACTTATCGATTAGTGAATAAAGTATAAGTTTTCGTTTTAAGTAAGATATAGAAACATTTTATATTCAATGACTGAATCTTGGAACCGATCAGAACTCTTGGGGAAAATTCCTAATACGAAACCGACGAAACAAACTCCGGAAGGTTGTCAGACAAACTGAAATTTGCGAAGCTGCGACAGTTTTAACAAATCCCCCAACACGGCGTCTTATGTCAATAATTAACTTACCGTAAGTATTGTAATGCACCCAGACAGCATCATATGAACTAATTAGACGAAGTCCATCCCAACAGAATGCTATCAAGTCGTGTTTCAGTATTTTGTGCTTACATTCTTTCTGACAAAAGGCAATTGATAATTTCTTTGACCTCATTAAAACGGAAATTCAAGATTTTTCTAAAAGTGTTGTCTTTCGTTTCTCTGCCTTTCTCAATTTTGTTCTGTCCACTTTGTAACAGCGCAATGTGTGCGGATTGCAGTGTTGAGACGATACCGTCAAGCAGGGTTTCCTAAATTTTCCGTTTAGAGAGGACGTGCCGACCTCAATATTTGCACGACGCTTAAGTAGAATCACTAATGTGAATTTTACCTGTGTAAAAGTTGATATTACATTTAGCACACAGACAATCATGAGGTTTTATGCCAAAGATCAATTGATAATATTCTCCAAATCATTCATAGTGTACAAATTCTCATGGATTTGCGATAGCGTATATATTGGTAATACGAAGAAGCAATTGATCAACAGATTCCAGCAATCAATTATTGTTTTATTGTATTGCTTATATGCGTATATATGGCGAAAGCTGCACACAGTTAATGTTCGTGATTGCATAGAAATTGTGCAGCCAACATTTCCAGTCAAGTTTAATGTATGCGACACTGCTAGAGGTGAGAGCTGCATATCTAATTGTGATTTCCATATATATAATCAATGCGGTTTGAAACTCGCTAGTCAGTTTGCCGTCGTACTCTGATGATGATCGCGGAAGGTCGAAACGCGTCAGTGCGTTGCGGTTGGCGGTAGTTTTGTTATGTTTTTCGAAGACTGGTTAAATACAATGGGATTTGTGTCCACTTAAAGCTCGCAAACTTGCTTTAAAGAACTCGATCAGATTATTATTATTATTATAATCAAGGTTGCGGTCTTGATATAACCACCTGATCCATTAATTACTTACATATGTCTGTTTAGCAATAACCTGAAGAAAAAACAGCTGCACAAACGGTATCACACCCATTTTTAACAGAGACAGAAATGTCAAAATAATGTGAGCATTCAACATTGCAATCCGCACACTCTACGCTGTTACCAAGTGGACAGAACAAATTAAGAAACTCGTGGAAACTAAAAACAACTCTCGGGAAAATAACATTCGTTCACGTAACTGGTAACATGGCGAAAAGTTGGTTAACTCTCAATCCATGAATACAAGAATGACCAGATTTTAGACAACACTTCGCAATACAACTAGAAAGACCGCTACATGCAAACACAAACAGACACATACGCATATACGCCTATTAATCAGCCCAAAAAAGAAAGAGAAGTAAAACATAGTCAGACTAGTTGCAACCTCCATAATCAAAAATGAATACCCCGGGTGTATATAAATGAAAGAATGTAATTTGAAGTTTAGTATTCTTGAAATACATTGTACCCTACCTATGTTCAAAAACAAAAAGAAAGTGTATCATTTACAAGACATGCTACTTTCTCATTATCTCCTCAAGTATCTACTAATGAACATATCTTTATATATATATAAATTGGAAGGCAAAACAAGATAGAAATTTGTAAACATAGAGAGTGTGTGAAAAAGTTAACCAATCAATTGCGTGTGTCACATCCAGTTCAAGCTCAATGTCTGAACATGCTTTTTCTGCTTGCGTAAATCCGGCTGTAATTTTTTTTATCCATGAGGCTTCGTATGTGGCTAGCTCCCTTTTTTATTGCATTTAGTAATTATTTTGAATGCTACGTTCACACTATCTATGTTTACATATTTCTGTCTTGTTTTGCCTTCAAATTTATGTATAAAGGTATGTTCATTAGTAGATACTTGAGGAGATAATGAGAAATTAGCGTTTCTTGTGTCTGATAAAATTTCTTTTCTTGCACAAAGGAAGGGTGCAATGAATTTTCTCAAAGCTCACATTTCAAAAGAATTTTCGAAATAAATGGCCATTATCTACTTTGTGTAATATTTGACGGCAATGGACATCATATATATATATATATATATATATATATATATATATATATATATATATATATATATAATGTCCATTGGCTTTGAATATTAAGCACTGTTATTTAGGAACGGAAAATACATAGCATACTCAAGAGTGTTTATTATTATGAATACTGATAATATTTATTGGAGTATAATTATCAGCACTACAATCTTTCTGCTTTTTTTCATTTGGTTGAGTGACGGAGGACTAGAGCAACTTAGTTTTATGTGTATTTTTAACTGCCATCATACAATTGGTGTTGGTTAATTGCGTATTGATTATTTGCGTGTACGGGTCATTTCTATTGTATTGCAAAGTTGTTTTCGATCTAGTTATTCATGTATCAATGAATTAAATCTTGACCAGGCTTTGGCGATTGTGTTCAGATGTTTATCCCCATATATCGTCTGACGTATCGCATTGTTGGTAAGTTTAATTTTTTGTCGCTGGTAACAACGCAAAATGCGTAAGCTGCAGTGTCATTCGACCATCTCGTGCTGTAATTTTTGTCACCGTTAATGAACACAGGGAGGCCGTTTACCTAGCTATTTTTCTTCAGTTGATGGATGGTTTCTCTTTAATACAAAAATTCTTTGGTAGTTTGTGTGATTCGTGTCCACTCGAATAAAATATCATGTCGATTTAACTTTTCAATATGAAGGCCGGGTGCTTTTTGTTTAATTTAAAAGGCTTGGTATATAAATACTTATTTTTCTGATATTTCTTTGTTTGAAACTGAGAAATTCGTCAATTTGGCTGTTCTCTGTTTCTACTTTATGCTCCGAAGCAGCTGATTTTCCTGGCGGTGCGATACCTTTGATGCGTTTGATGTTGTCGGATTCTATTAATCAATTGCTTTTTCGTTTGTCCAGTATGTATGCTACGGCACAAATTAAAATGTCCTGACTAAGTAGGATTTGGTGAGAATCGGAATTTGATCCTCGGCACACAACCTCACGATTCATGGTGTTAGCAGTTGGCGCCGGAAAATGGAGTCACCACAACAATTTTGTGTTGAAATTCAACAAAATTATTCTAATTAACAACCTAAAAAATAATATCATGTAGATATGCTCTGAACACAGGATCGAGTAAAATTTAGTTAATGAACAATTACCTGAAATATTTTAAATATCAGCATCAGACCACATCCGATTCGTACTACAGGAGATACTAACAAAAATGTTTTGCTAAGCTCACTATTTGAAGGTGATCTACCAGTCGGAATAGTTTCACAGCGGTTAAATTAAATTTCCAAGACCAAGTTTTCTACTGCAAAAGCACAGAGATTCATAAAGTTTGGTTTAGAGTATCAATTGTCTATTCTCTTGAAATCATTCTTAGTCTACAAATTTTGTTTTATGTGCAGTACATTATATAAGATGTTCGTAAAAGAAATTGACGAACAGAATTCAAAATTTACCACAGGAATTTATTTTTATTTTTCTATTATACATACATGTAAATGAAACGTGGAATCGTGTTTAGAGGCCGGAGACGGATGGCAAGATTGTCAAAAGACTGTTTGGTAATATCATTCATATGAGACAACAATGTGTTCTGCCTGCATTTTAGTTCCATAATTGCTGATGAATATCTGAGTTGACCAAACTAGGTATTTTTATGCAATGTTGTTTTTGTTTTTATTTGTCTTTGTTTACTGCCAATCAGGATGTCGCTCGTTTTCGGCCAGACTTAAAAGTGCTAATCAGTTCGGCTACGCTTGATGCGGAAAAATTCGCCAGCTTCTTCGATGATGCACCTATATTTCGGATTCCAGGTCGCCGATACCCAGTTGATATTTATTACACCAAGGCAAGTTTTTTAAAAATATTTGCCTATTAGCAATGACATTGAATGCAGTCGCGCATGTAGAGTTCCGCACTACGAACGGGTAACCTTGTCTTCATCTAGAGCCCGCATAAAACTATAAATTTTATGGTTATGCGGCACTGAAGTGTCAGTAGGCTATGCTGGTTTAATGTTGTGTGGTAGTAATAAAAGTAATGAAATCCTTGCATGAATAAACGAACGGTGAGCTAAACCACCTGTGGTGAGATACACTTGAATCTTGACATCTTTTACTGAATATATCAGTCTTCTCCAATTTACTCCCCACCGATTTCCAGTGATTGCTAGAAGTTTGTTGCTTGTATGCTGTTAGACAATTCTGTTTCTGTATTATTAGTGTGCGTTCCGGTTTCCTTTCTAGTTTATGCATTTTGTGTATGAAAGAAAAGTCTATAATGCTAGCCATAAGTGAATCGAGCTTAAGCACTATAATTAATGTGTTTTGTTAAAGATAGATACTATCAACCATTTGTCATTAAAACAATCAAGATGAAAATTTTACCTGTTTGTTGACATGCGAAATTATCGTGAACACTTTTCTGTTGCGCTATTATTTCGATTGTTTCATGCAGAATAAAGGAAAAGATTGCAAAGGTTGCATTTTTTAAAATCAAAATGAGCTGTTTGTAAGCTCGCGTCTGCTGCATTGGCTCAGTCGTTTCTTGGCGGATAGCTATCGCTTTACATTCTGTTCAACGTGGCTACATATTTCATATGTTTACATCCGTGTACCAAAAACGTACTAAATTGTGCAGGGAAAGTTTGGCTGATTTCGTTGTGAGTACTGCCAACAGCGAGCCCACCAATGCCTGGATTGTTGTTAGGAATAGGCTTGACCAAGCGTTGGTCTGTCTTGACGATTAGGCTGATGGGTTGGTTTGCGATATCTCATAGAACGGAAGCACATTTTTTACATGGTAACTGCAGTGGAACTAAGATGTAATCGCACTATGATGCGGTAGCTTGAAGAGAGTTTTCTTTCAGACACGTAGCTGGTGAGAACAGCACTGAAGTAAAGAGGATAATTGTTAATGCTTGCCTTACCGTCATACTAATGGTCATAATGGTAGAGGTTTAATTTGACTCACTTCTGTGTGTTATCATAACAAATATATGCTCATATTAACTAGGTATTCTCTCTCTCTCTTTCTCATAAACCTCACCAATATTTTTTGCCTTAATTATTATTTTTCTCGTTATCTATAAAAAATTTTCTTGTTTCTGTAATGGTTATATGGCAGTAAAATTTGAGTTACTAGTAGCTTTTGTATTACTGTTCTTAATGATGAAATTGGCTAATGAGTTATAAGCACTGTCGAAGGGTAAATTCCTCTACAAATTACATGCTCAGAGGCGACCTTTTAGCAGTTGTCATTATGCCAAGAGTGCATACAGCTTCTAAAACGCAACTCGTCAACAGCTTAAATAATCTCCTCAATCTATCATGCATTGCAGACGGTGTTTTAGGTTACTTTTAGATCTTATTATAAGATTAATATCCTAACTTCAATTTTGGTGAAGTGGCTGACTTAATTTCATTCGGACAGCATTGTCTATGGAACTAATGGCTTCTTTTAGGAATTAGTTATGCTTTTCGGATTGGCAGATCATTAGTATTTGCACTAAGTTACTTCCTAGAATGGGATGAAAGAATCTGACTCGAACGAGTGGAAATGTGCCGTTCTGTTGTCCACCCACAAAAATGTGCACTAGAACTCCTACCAAATATCGGGATGCTAGCTTGTCCTTTAAATCATCAGTTTTATGCCACAGGTATCAGTGCCCACAATTGGCTTTTCTGGTATTAAAACGCAGTAATTAGCATAAATTTATAGTGTGCTGCACGTAATAATGTCGCCTCGTGTGAATTTATTCATTAAAATGAAGCAATTTTCGTTGACTTATCAGCTAATGGTATCATTATTTGCGATCTTCTTAAACATTTTTTGTTGGCTGTTGAGTTTGATAAAGATGTGTTATCACTTGTACCTTGTTGGACTGCGCCGTTCATGCAATATTAGTTTCTAGGATTGGGGATCACTAATAGCGTTTTTTTACTTACTTCTAGTATACTGAAGCTTCTATTCTGTTAGCGTATAAATAAGACTATCCTGAGATAACCATTAGCAGTTTTTCATAAGCTATCCCGTCGTCGTGTTCAATGTAGATGGAAAACCTGCCTTTAACGATCTTCTATACATTAAATTCCTGGTGAAATCTGACGGATCGGCTTTTGCCGAGATTCAAAATCTTTCCTTCTTTGATGCAGTTGCCTTTCGGAAAGTGCAAACCACTCCGGAATTACCTGTGTATTTATACACACAATCAATGGATTTCGAATCAAGTATATTCTGGATCATTCTTCATGTGGAGACTTGGGAGTTGTTCGACTATAGCTGGCATCGGCTGGACAATTTTGTAAACAAATAAACTCGCCTGTCGTAGTTCAGGTCATTACCAGCTAAGCGTCAGGAGCGATTTGTTAGGAGAAAACTACTCGAGGCGCCCATTTCTACACAGCCGCTTTTAGCATGTTATCACTGATACACTTTTTTAAAGAACGCGTTTTGGATTGGATTTTTTACCGTCTAATACAGTCAACTTCATATACTGCTGATCCGACCATCTAGACAATTGGTGGATGGCTTGACTCGTAGAAGAGGTAGACCACCGATGCCATGTGACCTAACGTTATTACCTTAGAAATCGGTCTGATTTATCGAAATATGCTCTAATTGAAACCATCCCGTAGATGACTTTTCTATATGTGTAGCTATGTTTTCTTTTAACACATTTTAAAAATAAATTCGTTGTGGGAAGTTCCTTTTGGCATTCTACTTGTTGGAGATGGAGGACAGGATTGTTAGAATATTTAATGAGACACGAATATGCATAAATTCAACGTCCTTAAATGTGTATCATTATCGTTTGATGCTTACGTTGTGTAGACATATCAAACAACTGCAATCTATTTCATAGCTAAAAATCTGTTTCTGCCAAATTCTTTCTATTGCACACATAATTATGCTGCTTTTACATTTAACCGCTAATGTT
Source organism: Eudiplozoon nipponicum (assembly GCA_029291075.1). Classification (NCBI taxonomy): domain Eukaryota; kingdom Metazoa; phylum Platyhelminthes; class Monogenea; order Mazocraeidea; family Diplozoidae; genus Eudiplozoon; species Eudiplozoon nipponicum. Next base: position 24,321 of record JAQBSW010003276.1, read on the forward strand.
ACTTAAATGCATGGATTTCTACAATTAACGTTGAAAGTAACAGTATGCAGTGCTGTGCGGTTTGTTAAATGGTAGGTATACTGCATTATGTGTGGATGCATTAATCTAGTTTTAATCTTAACTTTAGTTAGTTCTAAATTTACACTTATGTTATTATAATGTCTGACGGTCCGAAAAGTTGTGACCATGTAACGTGACTGATTAGCCCATTCTGTGTGTTTATAGTTAGACAAGCACGCTGTATAAACGTATGTAACTTAATTATTAGACTGGTGTTTTCTATTATACAATCATGAGTTATGTGATTGGTTACGCGTTGTTGATCACAAAAGTGGCTCTTTTCACTTTATTGTTAGTTTTATTTCGTTACTGGTCATATGGCTGTCTAAGTGCCCTTGATGACTGCGCTTATGTGGCGGGCACAATACAGTTGCAATCATCCATTTATACAGTCCTTCTCTTAACATTCTAAAAAATGATAGAAGACCGCAAATGTTAGAAAGTTGCTCTCATTGACACAATGGCAATTTAGCCAAATAGCGCGTGATACATAAGAGAGAAGTATAATATATCAATTAATATTTTAAGTTACTAAATGTTTTTACTTTTATTTCATTAGTAGTATATTTTTTCCTGTATAATTAATTAGGCACCTGAGGCGGATTATGTCGAGGCAGCTGTTGTTTCTGTACTACAAATTCATGTGACTCAACCTCCTGGAGACATTCTAGCTTTTTTCACTGGCCAAGAAGAGATAGAAACTGCTAACGAGACTTTATTAGAACGAACACGGAAGTTGGGCAGCAAGTTGCGAGAACTTATTATTTTACCTATATATTCCAGTTTGCCATCCGATATGCAGGTAATATTTCTAATATTAATGGAAAAATATTTTGATGTATATCAAAAATTTCCTGGATCCTTGGCTTTGAAGCCTTATCCTTCTCATTTCAATTTAAACCTGTCTGTATGAGTACTGTTGTAGCAAAACTGGCAGACATGAGTCAGAACATTTCTTGCGAAAAGAAGCTTTGCTGATGACATATGAAAAAAATGTCCGAAATATTTATTTTATTTGTTTCTAAAATTAACCTAGCTTATGATTTTAATGAACTGGTTTGTGGCCAGTATCAAGTACAATAAAAATGAGTAGGGTATGATCCGTTCGTTTAACAGCATTAGCTCCACGTGAACACCATAATTTTTGGTTGGACATCTCTCGGGATATGGCATCGAATTGAGCCGTAGCAATCTTACTACATGCTTCTAATAGAATCCTTTTTTTCATAGCTTCGTATTAGTTGGGTAGAATTAACTGCAGGATTTGTTCTAGTTTATTAAGCAATACAAAGAAAACTCCAATGATGCATTAAAAGTTTTCTTTTTTGATGATGATGATGATGATGATCATCATCATCATCATCACCATCATTATCATTATTATTATTAATTTTACTTTTATCATTCATATAATTAGTATTACTGGTATCGTTATTGTTTTTTTAATTGATATTATTATTGTATCATGTAGTATTGCAGTATTGATTATTAAAAGCAATATAGTTGCTCACGTCATATGACCCCAGACCCTACACAATTGTAGAGAGTTATCTTCGATTATGTTATGGTATGATGTATAAAATAATAATTGTACTATTTGAATTAAATTCATTTAGAAATTTTCCTCCCAACTTATTTTCGTTTATTGTTGTCTGGATTTTTAATCTCATCGAATTGAGCTGTGGCGATCTTGTTACATGTTTATAATAGAATCCTATTCTTAACTTTCTTGTCTTAGCTGGAATGAATTGACTGTAGGATTTGTTCTAGTATATTAAACAATACAGCGAAAACCCCAATGATGCCTGATCCTCAGATTGACTTTATTTCATCTATCATTCTTCTTTAGCCATGCATTAAAAGTCCTGGTTTTGCATCATCGTCATCATCATTGTCATTATTATTATTATTATTATTATTATTATTTATTTTATTGGTGTTATTAATAATAATTTTAATTTTATCTTTCGTATCATTATTATTATTATTTTATTATTAATTGTATTTTGGCCTTTTGACTATTTAGTAGTGAAGTATTAGTTATTAAATGACATGCGGTTTTTCACGTCATATGAACCGAGATCCTACACAATTGTAGAGAGTTATCTCCGATTATGTTATGATGTGATTTATAAAATAATAATAGAAGGTTGTGTACTATCTGAATAAAATTCATTTAGAAATTTTCCTCCCAACATATTTCCGTTTATTGTTGTCCACTTTCCCCATTTTTGTTTAATTTTGTAATCGATGCTATTATGAACAACACTCTCTCACACATTCAGGACGCTGGAGTTCAAGTTCTCCCGGGAGATAAACTAGTCGATCTTGACTATGCGGACGATATCGTACTATTATTCGACAATCAGCATGCTGCCCAGACCACCTTAAATAGATTAACAGACGTTGTTCCGTCTTTCGGTATGAAATTCGCACCCTCTAAATGTAAGATACTGTTACAGGATCACCCACCACTCACTCCAACGTTGCGACTGCAGAATGAAGATCTTGACATAGTCGACAGGTTTACATATCTTGGGAGCTCTATCAATAACGTAGGCAAAATGTCCGACGAGGTGAGAATACGGATCGCGAAAGCTAGAGTAGCTTTCTCAAACCTTCGTCATTTATGGTGAAATGCCAAGATTTCACTTTGCCTTAGAGGTCGTGTTTACAATGCATCTGTACGCGCAGTCTTACTATACGCTAGTGAAACTTAGCCTCTTAGAGTTGATGATCTGAGACGCTTACGGACATTCGATCATCGTTGTTTGAGAAGTATAGCACATGTTGGTTACCAACAACGAATAACTAACGTTGACATCCGTAGACGTATTTTTTGATCTGACAATAAGTGCTCGTCGTTAGAAAAACAAATAAGGCTCCATCAACTTCGTTGGCTCGGTCACGTTTTGCGTATGCCCTCATTTCGATTGCCCAATAGAGCTCTGTTCTCTCATCCAGCACCAAATTGGCGTAAGAAACAAGGTGGGCAGATTTTGACATGGCAGAAACAATTAAAGTCACTTACATCCAAATTGGGTAGTATAGGACCCACTCGTCTGCCGGGATGGGGTCCTCGTGCACATTACAGTTCTTGGTTAGAAACCCTTAGCGATATGGCATCGAATCGAGCTCAGTGGCGATCTTGTTGCAGATGTCTAGTAGAATCATCTTCGTAACTTTCTTTTCTTGGTATGGCAAAGTTAGCTGCGAGGTTTGGTTTGTTTATGACGTGATACAGTGAAAGCTGTATTGCTGATGTCGCCTTGCCCGAATGCTAACTTGGCCATAATGATGTTGTAGCGAGGTTTAGTTTACCTCATTTCTGTGAGTTATCCTGATAAATTTATTCATAGTAGCAAGGTATTCCTTCTCTCGCTACCCCTCGCTCTCTCTCTTGTAAATCTCAATAATAATTAGTCTAAATTCACTTATATACTTTTTTCACTCCTTATGGTTATATGGAAGTGAAACATTAGTCACTTGACTTTTGTGTGGCTTGACATGATGATTGTATTCCATAAAAGAGGAGCGTTGCTCAAAAATTGTTTCTATATTGTAACCGATAACTTTATCTTTACTTTTACGAGATTTTTTTTACTTTTAATGAAAATGATGATTAAATATGGATTATGGTTAGATTAGTAGTTGTGAATAACTCAAGTTGAATCAGTGGTGTAATTTATTTGATTGTTCGTGTTAGGCGAAAATATTTGCACCAACTCCGAAAGGAGCTCGTAAGGTTGTTCTTGCAACGAACATTGCAGAAACTTCACTGACAATCGATGGCATTATCTATGTTATTGACACTGGTTTTTGCAAGCAGAACTTCTACAGTGCCAGATCGGGCATTGAGTCATTGACTGTGGTGCCGATCTCTAAAGCAGCGGCGGATCAGCGTGCTGGACGGTAAGTCTAGCTATGAGATGTGTGCTTTTTGCATTTTTTGAATAATAATAATAATACATTTTTTCTAATTGTTTCTCCTAATCAAACGGTTGGAAAATGAACACAACAATATTTGCGTTTGAATGCTTAAACCTTGTTCGGATGCCTAGTAACAGATATCTAAGATTATATCACAAGCTAGCGAATCCAATATACGCCCGGATCCAGTGATTACGGTTGTGCTCTGTCGATTTTCTGGTTGAAAGATGTGCTCGGTTTGCTATTGCCTGGAATTTACGGGTGTCGGTTTGAGAGAATAAGGGGTTTGACGCTATAAGAAAAGCGATACGAATATTCTCGAACTGCTTTTGTAGCCAAACATGACTATGCACCTTTCACTTTCGTCAACTAATTCTATTTGTATGATAATATTGACGGCAACATTTCGCAATTATCTGCGTTATTAAGAAATAACCTGAGTTAATTGATCTTCCTTTATAAATCCTTTTATTTAAACCACTGTTTTTCGTCTGATTTTGTTGAATAAATGAGTAAAGTGTAACCTTCGGTAAGTTGTTCTCAAGCATTTCTACTATAATCAGTTTATTCACTCATCTTTTTTATGTTGCAATGTCGAAATTGGTAGTCGCCATATTTGCAAATAACCGATGGTTTTCAGCTGATGCCTCGTAGTGATGGAACAGTTTGGCGTGATCAAACGCATTATCTCGCACATATCTTGATCGGGCCTCGCGATTATTGGTCTACCCTTTCGATGACTCTTGTCATTCGCTGGAGCTGCCTCAATCGCCTGGCCAGCTGTGGTAACACACAGCTTTTTCATACGGGTTTCCAATCGATGCATTCATCAATGTAGTAGCTAGACTCGAAGACAATAACATTCTCAGGAGCATCTGATTCGATTGAAAATGTTTTCTTAATATGAATTGTAATCCAGTTTAACACTTATTCAACGGTTATCGTCATTATCTGTATAGATGCATTCCTGCAGAGATCACTACATTTACCTGATCTGCGTTGTGACTAACGCAGCTTTCATTGTTCCAGTAATTTTCTTTTTCTATGATATTTCGATCTTCCTTACCGAAGATCTTCATCAGATGCATTTCACGAAACAAATGAAGCAAGCGCGTTATTTCCTCTAGTCATAATATTTATATACCCCAGACTGACCATTCATTGGTTATACGTGTGTCACTTGTGTGTGTGTGTGCATTTTCATAACTGTTGGTTTCATCTAACTAATTTAGACCAGAGTGGCTAAATAATAATTTATCAATTGCATGCAATAACTAATCGTTTTTTTTTAAAAGAAAATTACTGGAACAATGAAAGCTGCGTTAGTCAAAACGCAGATCAGGTAATTACAATTATTCCAGTTCCGCATCAAGGAAACTCTTTCAAGAATCACTACATTTGTTTGCCAAACCATGATTTGATCAGAACAGAAATTTACCGATGAATAATATAAAACTGAATTTAAAGACAGGGTGAAATACAATTTGATTTTACTACGAGTTCGATACTATTTACGAATTAGAAAACAATTAAATTATGTATTAAATATTTCGTACCGAGTAACAAATTTGTTCAGATAGGACCAGAAGCACATTCCAGTCAGCATGAATTAAGAGTATAACCTCATGTGCACACGGATTTAGAGTTTAAAGGCGATTCATCAAAAAGAGCCGAAATTACGCCCAGAAACCATTATATTTGGTTAAGAAACGTGGACCAGTTGGACGGTGCCACAATTCTTAACCTTATATATATATAACAGTACGGATTCCAGTTGTTCTGTTTCTTTAATATATTTCGGCAGCTATCGCTGGCCGCCTTCTTCAGTTGACCCATCATCACAAGCTTTGCAAAAAACTATGATCTTGGTATTTATACTTCAGACTGACCTTTCACTAAATAGTTGTGCGTCATTTGTGTGTGTGTGTGTGTGTGTGTGTATGTGCATATCCATAACTATTACTTTCATCTAACTAATTGAAACTAGTGTTGCTGAATGTGAAATTATCATTTACATGCGTCAGACCATTTGTTTTATACACTTCGTTTGGAATGACGTAACTGAGACCAATTAATCAGAAATATTCATCATAAACTCATGCCATTGTAAGTGATAAAATTTGAAATCGTAACGACCCATGCACGTGTTAAATTTCATTCAAACCACTCAGATTATACTCTGGATAGGTTTGTTTAATAACAGTTCTTGTGATATTATTAAATGGGCGCACGTCACAAATGTGCATGTGTATATGTGTATATAACTAAAAAGATTCAGTAAAATATAATTAATACATATGTACGTACATCCAAATGATACCGCAGTATATATAAATTAAATTGAACTTTGCGCGCGTCATATTAATTATTTATTCTTAACATTTGAAATGCTATATTACTAGAGGTTGGATGAAGGGAAAGACAAAAATATAAAATAAAATAAGTCATGGTTAGGCGAGAAAATTTTGAAAATTATTTCAAGAAAGAATAAGCAATATGAAGCGTTCAATTCACTAAGAGTTTTAAAAACAAACGAACAGTTAGGGGTGAAATTTAGAAATATATATTTTCACTAATTAATTAGCCATTAATTAAATTATAAGCCCACTAATAAGCCATTCTTAATCCGATGTTCTTAATCTTTTACAAGCACCTTTTCTTGCAATTAGCTAATGCTGTATATAAAATCGAATCTAGCTACTTTACAGCAGCTGTTTTATTCATAATATCGTCCCTAGATTTAATTTCGATAGATTCTCTAATCCATCTCGTCATCCTATTATGATTGCATATTGCTATGCGTCTGTTATCTTCCCAGTTAACTGTGTCAGGTCTCCACTACATGACTGGCAAGAGCAGATTTTGCAAAATATCCATACTTACATGTAGCTCTATGTTCGCCTCTGCTTACCTAGATTGGACGCATGGTTTCACCAACATACAAGAGATTAAAATCATTGCATGAGCATCCATACATTCTTGATGTTTCCAATGGTTCAACCTTTTCTTTTTGGTTAGGGAGTCTAGTGCCTAGTGTAAGGGGCTGTTTTGAAACTGTTCTTATATTCTATTTTAAATTTATTGATTTTACTTTTCTTTGTCATTTAGAGTCCGGTAGTACCATAATCTCACACTCTTTCTTTCCTTTATCGGGTGATTGGACTTGAGTAAGTATCCTTCTTAAAAATATTTCTTTTTAATTTCCGACCATTTTTAATTTGACATCCAAAAATGGTAATTCACCTGATGATTCCCTTTCGAGAGTAAATTTAAATTTTCTCATTCATCACCATGTTTCCAGATCATTAATTTTATCCAAGAACCGTAGGTGCAGTTTTGGCTTCAGTGGAGGCTTTTCCAAAAGATTATTTTGCATAAAGATGTTTACTTTTGGGACCGACATGTCCAGTCAAGTACAATGTTCGCGAGACTACTAGAGGTGAGAGCCGCATATTAAATCTTGCTTTATATATATATATATATATATATATATATATATATATATATATATATATATATATATACATATGCATTGCGGTTTGATCCTCGCTTGTCAGTTTTCCGTCATACTCTGATGATGATCATGGAAAGTCGAAACGCGTCAGTACGTGTGACTGACGATAGTTTTGCTGTTGTTCGACGACAGGTTAAATACAATGGGATTAGTGTCTACTACAAGCTCGCAAAGAATTGTAATTACCATCCGCACAATGTATTACCTATATATATGTGTGGCGATTGCGGTAGAATGTTAATGTTCGTGACTGCACAGAAATTGTGCAGCCGACATTTCCAGTCAAGTACAATGTACGCGAGACTACTAGAGGTGAGAGCCGTATGTTTAATGTTGCTTTCCATATATATGCATTGCGGTTCGATCCTCACTTGTTAGTTTTCCGTCGTATTCTGATGATGATCATGGAAGTTCGAAACGTGGGACTGGCGGCAGTTTTGCTGTTGTTCGAAGACTGGTTAAGTACTATTGGACTGATGGTTGCTTCACTTTGAATTTGTTTATAAAATTATTTCCGAAATTTACAATAATTAGAGAACACCTAAGCATCATCTCCATGACGCATTCAGTTGTCATTTTACTTCCTTCCAGTATTAAGGAGTGAACAACTAGGAAACGTCGAAAACAATCCAGGGCTTCAGGTACCGTGTAAACAGATACTAAATCTAAGTTTACTAATCTATCACCTACACATTGTACATATTTATCAACGATTTCAACCAATTGACACGAGTTTAACAAAGTTTGGTCTATGAAATAGGACTATTTTCGTATTCTATGGCACAGAATTTTAGAAATTTTATATGTTGGTAATTGTTGGACATTGAAAACAATTTTTAATGGATCACCGGGCTTATGCACTTTAATCAAACCATACACTCTGGGTGCAACTGCATCTCATTGTATGAGAGTGTTATCATGCGCCGAATCCAATTCATCACCTGCAATCATATTATTTGTTAATAATTTTACTTGCCCTTGTAACCTATTCTTTGGGTCTTTTGTTATCTTAGTGTATACTTCGCATTCATCAACTGTTCTAACATTATAATCGGAGTGAATCATCAGAACTGTAGCTCCTCTCTTATCAACTTTTAGACAAAATTATTCGATATTAACTCCTTTCTGAGATGTTATACTTCAAATTTTGGCTCAAATTTATCTTTTTGGTGTGTTAAAACCATTGAGGCAATGTCTAATTCAAATTTCGCTCTATCCTTATCTGAAAGAAGTTGTGCCGTTTTGACAGCCTCTGTAATTATCTCATTTATAACTGATCTTTCATTAGGAATATCCATGTTTAAATTACGGTTAAGTGGTTCAACTTGATCCCTCTTAAGTTTTACTGTTGAGAGATTTACTATCCGGCAAAATATGACTGACTATGTCCGTATGCGCCTTAGTTAACAAGTTAGAAAACTTCAGATTTTTTTTGCAAATTCCGGGCGTCACAGCGAGGGATATCACAATTTGCGATTGTGGGTTGTCGCTTCGCACTATCAGTTCCACAAAAATCCGATTGATTCTCATTTCCAAGTACGCATTGTGCTCGTCTTTGTTGGGATTGTGCTGATTAAACCTCCGAAGGCTTCAACATCGTTCAGATTAGCCAATGGAAATGAGGTACAACCTAAGCTTGATTGACTAGCTACGTTTGGATTCCGAATTTACGAAATCATCATCAGGCCTCTAATCACTCATACACAGTAAAATGCTCACAATAGCAAATTTATGCCCCGTTAGCTTCAATCGCGTCTGGAGCAAGGTGACTGAAAAGTGAGATATCCCACTCGAAATAAAACCCATCGATTCTACTTCTAATGACTCAGTATCGCCAATAATCACCTGATCTGCGTTTTGACTAACGCAGCTTTCATTGTTCCAGTAATTTTCTTTCATCAAGATATTTCGGCCAAGCTTACCGTATAATTAAACGAACATTGGTTGCGCGGGTGGTGATAACAATTATTATAATCAAGGTTGCGGTCTTGATATAAACACCTGACCCATTAATTACTTACATATGTCAGTATAAACTAAGAATTGTATAGTGTAGAAAAGGCAATTCATCCAGTAGACCGGTTTCGTCCTTATTGGGACCTCATCAAGTACTGGCCAGAATTTGCCGCGGACAGCTTACCGTAGGCCTTCATCAGTTTCATTTCACGAAACAAATGAAGCAAGTGTGTTATTTCCTCTAGTCATAATATGTATATACCTCAGACTGACCTTTCATTAGATATTCGCGTGTCACATATGTGTTTGTGTGTGTACATTTTCATAACCGTTGTTTTCATCTAACTAATTTCGACCAGAGTGGCTGAATAATAATTTATCAATTGCATGCAATAACTATTCTTTTTTTTAACACACTCAATGTAAATGACGTAACTGAGATGGGGGAGACCCATAATTCAGAAACACTCATCATAAAAACATGCCATGAGTGATTAAACCAGAAGTCCGAAAGACTAATGCACATGTTAAATTACAATTCAAACCACTAGGTTGTACTCAAGATAGAGAAGTTAATAACAGTTATTGGCGCACGCCACGCATGTCCATGTGTATGTGTATGCATAACTAAAAAACTTGGTTAAATTATTTTATTTTGATACACATGTACGTACATCTAAATGAAACTGCAGTCAATAGACATTAATTTACCCTTTGCACGCGTCAGACAAATTATTACTTATAACTATTGTATTATTATAATATTTCCAATGGGTAGGGTGGGGGTGTAAAACAGAAAATTAAGGTTGAAATCACTATTTGTTTTAAAATCAAATGAATAGTTAGAGATGAAATTAATTGTTTATTCATTTGTTGAATAAAAGCCCACTAATTAGTCAATCTTAATCTGATGTTCTTAATCTTTTACTGGAGCTAGCTTCAGTTACCAATTCATGCAATCGCCTTTTTCTTCCACTAGCTAGTGCAGTATTCCAAATTTTTCAACAGCTGTTTCATTCATAATATTATCTCTAGATTTAATTTCTATAGATTCCCTAATCAATCTCGTCATCCTATTACGACTACATATTGCTATGCGTTTGCATTCCTCCCAGTCGATAGTATGCCCAGTCTCCACTACATGACGAGCAAGATCAGATTTAGCAATATGTCCATATTTACACGCAGTTTTATGTTCACCTCTTCTTACTTTGATTGGACGCATGGTTTCACCAACATACTTGAGACTGCAATCATTGCATGGGATCTCATACACTCCTGAAGTGTCTAAGGGTTCAATCTTTTCTTTTTGGTTAGGGAGTATAGTGCCTAGTGTAAGGGGCTGTTTTAAAACGGTCCTTATATTGTATTTTAAAGCTATTGATTGCACTTTACTACTTAATATAGAGTCCGGTAATACCATGACCTTCCGCTCTTCCTTATCCTTATCCGCTTTTGTGTATCTCAAACTAGGATTAAATTTCTACACCATGTCCCTTATTGTTGTATTTATTAAATGAGGAGGGTAACCATTAGTCTTAAATATATCGCGTAGTCTGTCTAATTCTAACTTCCTATGCTTTATATCTGTTAACTTGAGACTTCTTAATGTTAATGACTTTAAGATCCCGACTTTCATACGAAACGGGTGATTGGACTTGAAATTAAGAAGGATTCCTGAATAAGTATCCTTCCTATAAATATCTCTTCCCAATTTCAGACCATTTCTAATTAATTTGACATCTAAAAATGGTAATTCACCTGACGATTCCCTTTCTAAGGTAAATTGTAGTTCGCTCATTCGATTAGCTAAATTTAAGAAATTTACCAATTCATTGTCACCATGGTTCCAGATCAGTAATATATCATCCAAGAAACGTAGGTACAATTTTGGTTTTAATGGAGTCTTATCCAACAGATTATTTTCTAAATAATGCGAAAGATATTGGCTATTGGGACCGATAAAGGTTGTCCCATTGGAACGCCTCTAATTTGTTTATAAAATTCCTTACGAAATTTAAAATAAGTGGAGGACATACAAATACACATCATCTCCATGACGTGTCCTAACGTCATTTTGCTTCCTTTTAATATTAGTGGGTGATCAACTAGGAAACGTCTAAAACAATTCAGAGCCTCAGGTACCGGTATATTTGTGTACATAGATACTACATCTAAGCTTACTAATCTATCCTTTTCATCTAGTACATATTTATCAATAATTTCAACCAAATGATATGAGTTAAGCAAGGTATGTTCTAAGAAATAGGAATATTTTCTTATTCTATGGCACAAAAACTTTGAAATTTTATATGTTGGGGAGTGTTGTACATTCACTATAATTCTTAAAGGATTACCCGGCTTATGCACTTTAACCAAACCATAAACTCTGGGTGCAACCGTATCTCTTTGAATGAGAGTGTTACCATGCGTCGAATCCAATTCTTCATTAGCAATCATTTTATTGATTAATAATTTTACTTGCCCTTGTAACTTATCAGTAGGGTCTTTTGTTATTTTATTGTATACTTCAGCATTACTTAACTGTTCTATCATTTTATTGTTATAATCAGATTGATTCATCAGAACTGTAGCTCCTCCTTTATCCGCCTTAAGACATATAACATTATTTGATACTAAATCTTTTCTGAGACGTTTAATTTCATAATTAGGCTTAACTTTATCCTCTTTGTGTGTTAAAACCAATGAGGCAACGTCTAATTCAAATTTCACCTTATCATTATCCGAAAGAAGCTTTGCCGTTTTGACAGCCTCAGTAATTAATTCGTTTCTAACCGATCTTTCATTAGGAATAGCCATGTTTAAACCACGGTTAAGTAGTTCAACTTGATCCTTCTTAAGATTTAATGCTGATAGATTTACTATTCTATTAGTCCTGATTAAATTATCACTTTCTTACTTACTTTACTTTACTGCGGCTGACTCCTTTTAGAGGATAAGCCGGCTCCATTGATATCCCGAATAAAGCCTCTCCATGCCGGGCGGTTGGCAGCCATTTCGGCACATAAAGAGGGCCAATGACGCTCCCAGTGACGCGGACCATAAACATTGCGTAAACCTATGAGTTCCATGTCCGATTTGATTGTTGCAAGCCATGTCTTCAGTTGTCCACCTCGGCGGCGGCGCCAGTTTGCACATTGACCTGGGTTCATCACCTGCCGTACCAGTTCGTCTTCGGGTTTGCGTAGTACGTGCCCGAACCATTGAAGTCGACGATGTTGGATCCAGACGGATAGTTGCATGATGTCCCCGCATTGGTGACGAACAGATGCGTTCGACACCCGGTCCATCCATTTTGTCTTTGTGATGTACCTAAGGCACCAATGGTCGAATACTTCAAGCTTTTTGGAGTCCTCAGAACGTAATAGCCAAGTCTCACAGCCATACAGTAGCACAGGGCGAACAGTAACCTGGTAGACTCGGATTTTCGTTTTGAGGCTGATTTCTCTTCTTCTTCAAAGTGAGTTATTCAATTGTAAGAAAGCAAGTCTGGCACGGTCGATGCGTGTTCGGACTTCATTCTTTGCTTGAGCAGTTGAAAGTATTTTTGAGCCAAGGTACGTAAAATCGTCGACTGTTTCGATTGGGCTGTCGTACACCGTGAGCTGCTCATCAGATGAAGATACACCGATGGCGAAGGCTTTCGTTTTGTCGGCATTGATTTCCAGACCAACGGCTAATGAAAACTGGGCCACTTGATCCAAAACGGTTTGCATGCTCCCAAAGCTGTCAGCAAGGAGAACAACATCGTCTGCGTAATCAAAATCCGTTAGCCATAGGTTATTTGATACTTGAACGCCTCGGAACCCAGTTAGCGCGTTGCTCAGAATCCAGTCAACCGCATAATTGAACAATATGGGTGACAAGGGACATCCTTGTCGAACCCCAGTGCGCAGACTGAATTCATCCGATTCTTCTCCGTAAACACGTACTCTGGCTTTGGTGGCTGCATAGTAGGCCTTGATCAGATTGACGAGTTTTATGGGCATTCCGTCGAGCAGCATGATGTTCCATAGGGAGTCGCGATCAACAGAGTCAAAAGCAGCTCGGAAATCAATAAAACAAGCGACGGTTGGTTGTTGAAATTCGTTACGATGTTCCAAAACTCGCCGTAATGTAAAGATCTGATCAACACAGCCTTTGCCTGGGCGGAACCCACCCTGATTGGGACGGGTACGGGCATGCCGCTCATTACAGAAGCGGTTCAATAGAATCGACGCCAACAGCTTGGATGCGGTGTTGAGAAGACTGATACCACGGTAGTTTTCGCACCTTGATCTATCACCCTTTTTGGGAAACGGTAGCAGGATTGACATTCCGAAGTCTGACGGGCATGCTTCCTGTTCCCAGATAGAAGAGAACAGTCGATGGATTGATGGCAGTAGTGTGCCTATACAGGCCTTGTAGATCTCCGCAGGTATTCCATCTTCACCGGGGGATTTCTTGTTCTTCATGCGCTGGATGGTCGTAGCGATCTCAGCCTCAGTTGGGGAAGAGCAGTCCACGTCGTAGCCGGGTGTAGATGTTGTAGGTGGTTGCGGTGGGGAGCGGCCACTGTATGGTCGGTTCAATAACTGCGAAAAATGTTCAACCCATCTTGCGATTTTGCCATTGACATCAGAAATCAAGTCTCCTGTTGCGCTGCGTAGAATTGTCTCTGCATTGCGCTTACCGGATGCTTTACGTATAAGACGGAAGAGACCCCCGAAATCACCGACGTTTGCAGCCGATTCCATGGCGGAAGCCATTTCATCCCAGTACTGCTTACGGTCAGCCCGAGCAGACCTCGTGGTTTCACGTCTCAGGTGGCGATAATTAGGCGCGTTATTCATCCGGGCATCTCTTGCTTTTTGTGACGCCCGTATCGTGCGTTCAGAGATCCAGTCTTTATGGTGACTTTTGATGGTTCCGAGCGTTTCAAGCGCAGCTTGCTGAGTAGAGAGTTTCAAGTTATTCCATTGATGCTCCACATTGGTTTTATCTACGGCATGAGTTCCATCGTCAGCGGAAGTCAACTTTGCAGTGATTGAGGCAGATAGTGCTGTACAACGGGATGGGTCCGTTAGGGTTGCAACATTCAGGCGTCTCGTAGGTTGACGGCACCGTCGGGACTTGAGATGAAGCCTCAATTTGGCACGTACTAGAGTGTGGTCGGATCCTCCTCGGTTGCCAGTTTCAGCTCCTCGATATGACCTGCAATCTTCGACAGAAGACATCCAACGCGACCGTACCAGAATGTAGTCGATCTGATTGGCTGTGTGACCATCGTTTGAATACCAGGTGAGCAAATGCTTCCGAGGGTGTTGGAAACGTATTGGTAACGCACATATGGTTGACATCTGCAAAGCTGATAAGTCGTGCTCCGTTCTCGCAGCGTTCACCTAGACCAAACTTTCCCAGTATGTGTCTGGTGGATGAGTCAGAAGGTCCTGTTCGTGCGTTCCAGTCACCAGCGACAAACAGTATGTCGCCTCTGGAAATTTCGTTGATAGTCTCTTGGAGTTGGTCGTAGAACTCATCTTTCACATCTGAATCAGCTGCGAGGGTTGGTGCGTAGACGGCTACCACTGTGATGTTGAAAGGTTTCCCTCTCAGTCGGACCGTTGCGATCCTCGGTGATACAGGATTCCAAGCCAGCATGGCTCTCTGCGCCGTAGGACCAAGTAGAATGGCTACATCGTGTTGTCCGGACCCGTCAACTGGTCCGCTGTGATGCATCAAGTACGTTGATTCTGCCGACGGTACTTTTATCTTCGTCGAACCTGTGCCGGGTAGTCGGACTTCAGACAGGCATGCAACTTCAATCTGGTAGTCATATAAAGATTTGGCCGTGATTGTTTGGCTGTCGATATCAAGCAATGTTTGAACATTCCAACACCCGAAATAGATAGGTGTTTTCGCGCTGATAAAACCAGATAGCTTTTCACTTGACACCCTAGCCTCTGGGGGAGCACAGAGCGCGTCGCTTGCCGGGGACGCCGTAGCATGAACGGTATTCATAGTTTGTGACATTTTCATGGAGTTTTCATGGAGTTTCTTGGGAATTTGGTACAAGTGGTGTCCCCTCACCACTCGGCTTTTTGATCGAGGACGCACCTCTAGCCTTTGCACATCCAAGCGCAGTCTGCAAGGCAGCAGTAAGTTGTATGGTTGCCGGTGGCTGTTGAGAGCTCATTCGCCATTCGGAAGTACGGGGTACTGTCCAGGAGTCCATGTAATCCTGTGGCTGTTGTCCCCTTTTGTGGCGGGGAACACACGCCGAGTCATGGTGCCGTCATCGGGCTCATGTGGTATTTTATAGGAGATCCGATTGCCGGTCGGAAATCCACCACGCCCTGGTGACACCACCGCCATGGCCCCGTTAGCCCATGTACGATCGGCCATCGAAACATGGTTGACACCGTCGTACCACGTTGAGGAGGGGATGGTCTTTAAGACGGGTCACTTTCTTGGGGTCTATAAATTCCCAAGTCAGCTAATTTTTTATCGTGTCTAATTCTTACTTTTTTTATTTCTCTATTACGGGCTGTATCACTGAAATCCTCAATGCATTTAAAATCATCTGCGTGCAAAAGAGAAGTTAACATCGATCTTAGTTTAGTTTTTTTCTGAATAAGTATAATCTTACGTTTAACTAAATCGCCAATAATCATTTTATTCTTGTTCTCGGTAGAAGGTGTGTGTTAGCGTCAAAACTTTTGCCTTCTCCATTCAAACAAGGCTCGTGTTATTGTTGCCGACATGACTGGTTACGTTGCGTCATTCATCATATGTTCAATTTTTATGTCTATTAGTCAGCATACTATAATTTTATAAATATTTACGTGTGTATGCGCGTTTGTGTGTGCCTGCTTGTATTATTTAGCGCTGGGCGTGTTGCGGCAGGCAAGTGCTTTCGTCTTTACACGGCGCACGCTTATCAGACCGAGTTGGAAGACCAGCCACTTCCGGAGATTCAACGTTGCAATTTAGGCAATGTGGTGCTGTTACTGAAGTCATTGGGAATCGATGACCTGTTAAATTTTGACTTCATGGATCCTCCTCCGCACGACGCTTTAATTATGGCACTCGAGCAGTTGTACGCGTTAGGCGGTCTGAATCATCGCGGTGAGTTGACGAAGATCGGCAGACGAATGGCGGAGTTTCCGTGTGACCCAATGCTGTCTAAAATGATATTGGCGTCGGAGAAGTTAGTTTTTGTTTTATCTCGCTATTTAGTCAGTCGATCAAACCATCTTAAGTATAGCTTGCTAATTTGATTTTAATTTGTATCTTTTCTTATTTATTCGTAATTGTGTTTGGATGTAACTTTCGTCCTAAGCAGTCGTCTTCAGGCGATTCAATTGGCCAAGTTATGTTGCACAATGTTCTGTGGTACCATAAAAGTTGGTATAAATCCGTGAACATACTTCATACACGAATTTTAGTGATTTTAAAACCTGTGTATGTGTTAAATACTAAATTTGCTTTTTAGTTAAATACGCACTTACGCAAATAATCATTAAAGGGTTCCAGATAAACATATACCGATAAGGAAGAATTGGTCCAGAAAGTACTAGACAAGATCTTCTGACACATGCAACAATGGTTTACAATCGACTTAAATGTTTTGATTCGACTGATAGAGTAAAGAGGTAGCGTGAAAAAGATTCACCAATTAAATATTATTCCAAAAACAGAAAAGAACACGCAAATGTTCTGCTATTTTATTATGTCTTGGCTAGTGAGTGCACGGTGTGGTGTGATTAAGTGAACTTTTCTTCAATTCGAGCCATCCACAAGAATGCCATCAGTAGCCTGGCGAAAATTTCTCAGCCAACACACTCTGTTTTCCTCAATTAGATGCTACGTTGACGAATGAAACTGAGCGTTTCGTTAATTTTGAAGTGAATCTATTTTTTCTTCTGAAGCTTGAAGCTAGGCATTTATATCGTCTCACATATTTTGCTGTGGCTATTTATTGTTGTCCAAATTAATACTGTAGCCGAACTGTAATTAGTTTGACAACATTAATGGAGAATTAATCATTCTTGCGCAACATATTTCTGTAATTATTTAAATCAAGTTTCCGGACTCGAAATGAAAGTCCGGCCGACTTTTCCTTCTGTGCAATTAACGTTTCTTATTGATCACAACACTTTCAGATCATTTTGATATCAACTTTTTCTAGCGAAGGATTAAGCTCTACAAATAGCCATATGTCTTTTTTGATGTGTTATCTTTGTAAAAAATCATTTTTTTGTTATCTCCTGCACTTGGTGCTGTGGACTAGGTACAAATGTTCTTCAGAGGCAATCACCATAGCGGCTATGCTGAGCGTTAACAATGCCATATTTTATCGACCAAAAGACAAGCTAGTTCATGCAGACGCGGCTCGTAAAGGTTTCTTCAACGTTGCCGGAGATCATCTAATGCTAATGGACATCTATAATCAGTGGGCTGAGACAGGCAAGTATAACAAACGGGTTTTGCATTAGGTATAATTGTTTTTTTTAAATATTCTTATCTTTTAAATTTTTTATATTGTTTTTTTAACTTGTAAGTTTTTTATTAATATTTGAAAGAATAGGTTAAAACTAGAGAAAACTATTTATGTGACGTAATGCTTTAAGAGAACAATTTTCAAAAAGGAATTGCTGGTTTTGGCTATCTCGAGTATGCTAAAATATAATTTTTGAAATTCTATTGTTTGTATATATTATGGATTGTGTAAGTGAAATGTATATATTGGTGTATTGCTCTTTTGAATTTTTGTACTTTGTGTTATGCATAAGTAGATCTAAAGGTTTGTGATAGGATTTTTATTATATATATATTTGTATATATATTATATATATATATATATATATATATATATATATATATATATATATATATATATATATATATAACAAATGGTAGAAAACTTCATTCATGAAATAGACCAGTTTGGTGCTTATTGGGCAATCATTAATTACTTTCCAGAATTTACGTATTCCGTACATAATTTATAATTAGTATACGCATATATATATATATATATATATATATATATATATATATATATATAGCCGTAGTATTGTTTAACCTGATGACCGGCAGATTCTAGTCATTAGTACTGGCAAGGGAACCTTGCTGAAAATATTGGCATACTGCCATCATCAAATTTTATATAAAGCCTCAGGTTTTGTGCTACATATTGCTGCCCTCCCCAGGATTTTGTGAAGGTCCATAAACAACGTAAACCACGTAGTCTAATTATGATTGTACAGAGTCTACTAATTTGTAAAATGTAAAAATTTCCTTACTACAGCAATATGAAGTACTCATAGTTTTTAAATTGCATAATGTTTTATATGGATGGATCGATCGGCATGCCTAGATATTGTATCAATGTGTATAGCATCCTAGTACAAGCTGCATTGCAGTGCCTTAAACGTATCCAAATGGAGTTCCAGAAACAAAACAGAATAATGTAAAATGACGGTAGGAAATATGAAAATGTTCGGCATATGTATGTTCTCTACTTACTTTACGTTAAGAAGGAAATTTTACAAATAATTTTAAAGTTTTCATATGGGATAACCGTTACTTTAATCAAGGTTGCGATCTTGATATAAACACCTGACCCATTATATATATATATATATATATATATATATATATATAAATTTTGTCAGAATAAACGAAATATTGTATAGTGTGACAAAGGAAATTCATCCAGTAGAACGGTTTCGTCATTATTGGTAAATCATCACGTACTATCTTGAATTTGCTGCGGACAGGGCTCGAACCTGAGCGCGTACGCTTCGGAATGTGCTGTTCTTATCACTGAACCAGCCTGCCGCACTTTAAAAGGCAATTCATCTTGGAGACGGGGTTCGTCTTTATTGTGAACTCTTCAATTAGTAAAAGTTAAAGTGGATTAATGGTTAGAGCACCAGATTCCGAAGCAGACATGTCTAGGTTTGAGCTCTGTTCGCTCAAAATTCCTGACAGTACGTGATGATTTCCCAATAAGGGTGAAACCGAGCTACTCGATGAATTTCGTTCATGTGTTCATGAGTTCGCACGCAAGAAGTAATCAGGCAACATCTTTAATATTATCAATCACGTATTCTATAAAACTGGAGTGCGCGGATATAAACACACATACACACACACAATATATATATATATATATATATATAAATGCGTGTGTGTATATGTACGTGTGCTTAGTTGCGTACTTAAGCACGGTTTAAAAATACACATTAAAGCTTTTTTATTGTGTCATTTTCAAATTTTAGTATATTAATGTTAACAATTCTGAATTGAAATGCTTATAAAGAACATATCGATTTCAGTTTGAACTAGATTACTACAATTGTCTTTCTTTTTTGTTGAGAGTTATAGTGAAGCTGAAGATGATTCAGAAGAAAGAAATCGATAATTAGTGTGAAATTTCGTGAAACCAAATTACAAATGGAGGTATTACATCTTGCTACTGGAGGTGATGGGCACTCGGAATTTCCAGATCAGAAGGAGCAACTAGTGTGAATCAGTTACCGGTGGATGAAAATTGTTGAATGTTAACTTCTGACGAACACATTACGCAACCGACGTTTTAAAGTCAAATTTATATATATATATATATATATATATATATATATATATATATATATATATAGAATATGTTTGCGCGTTTTGTATGGCAAAGTAAGCTTTAAGGCAAGGCGAACTGCTGTTCAGCTTTCTTACAATTTTCATTGTATCGCTTCATAAATAACAACGGAGCCTCGCAAGTAACCTTTTCCTTCTAAGAATAGAATATTCAAATTTTTTCAAATCTCTGTCGGGACCGCCACTGAGCTTAGTTCGATGCCCTATTACGCAGTGTTTACAACCAAGAACTTTGATGCCCACATCGACCTCATCCTGTTAGACTAACGGGCCCTATGCTACAAAATTGTCTGTAGTTGACAAAACATGATTCTGTCAAGTCAGAATCTGTCCATCTTGTTTCTTACGCCATTCTGGCGCAGGCTGAGAAAATAAAGCTATGATGGTCAATCGAATTGAAGGCGTACGCAAATCGTGACCGAACCAGTGCAGTTGATTGAGCCTTATTTATATTTCTAATGACGGGCACTTTTTAGCATCTCCAAAAGTATGTCCGCGGATGCCAGCATCGTTTGTTCGTTTTTAATAACCTACATGGGTTATGATTCTCTACCAACATTTGCCGAATACCTGTAGGCGTCTAAGTACATGTTTAGAGTCGACTTGTGCTAAAAAATGAACGACAGTCCTGGATGCATTCACGCTATTTTTAACTAATTTCCACATGATCTATTTGTGTCCACAACTGGCTGGGGGCTCGAGGACGTCATGTGACGCAACGCCTTACACTACGTCTGAAGTTTGTACTAATTAAATACAATTGTTTTTTTTGCGCAGCTATCCAACAGTCGTTCACTTATATTATTGCGCGTTGAGCCTAGAGTGAATCTGTCATCTAGATGAAATTTTGCGTTGCTTAAACGCTCAATACGAGCATTCATGTCACCCATAACCAGAACTATATCTGAACACCATGCTCTATTTAGTAAAGAACTAAGGTCGAAGTAGAATGTGTTTTTCGCTGCCGTCTATGCTGCATTCGTTGAGAGCATATGCAATTACAACGAAAAGGCAATGTTGAATAGGGTTTCTGGCATTGATTTTACTAGGTGCATTTTAGCGTGCCGCACAAAGTCAGCTGTTTACAGTAATCCATAGAGTTAAACAGGCTTCTGCCTGTGTGTTAAGTACAATATTGACGCCCCATTTAACGGCTTCAGAAAACACTGTGAAACCAGATGTTCAAAGCCAATAACGCGTAAATAAGAATGGTGCGCCCAGCTTTGTGATGTTCGTAGCATCCTGCATTCTGGCTTTGCATACGCAGCATATATCGACTTCTAATTTAACCAACGCACGTGCGAGAGGTTCTTGTTGTCCAGCGTGTTTCAATTTTCACGCATTAAATGCGCTGACGTTAAACTTTAGCTTAAATTAAATGAGTGGTAGTTTTGGGCTCAGTGTGATGATCAGAACTCACCAAGTTCATAGTGTCTGAAAGAGCTTGATTGTTAGATTGAGAATAGAAAAGAAGCAGAAGTGGAAATTATATATATTTAGCCCACCAGCTTTTGATATGACAAATATAAACAGTACTCAGTTTCAAGATAAATTATATATTCAATATAATTGTCACTCGATTTTATTACAATTGCAAATATATATATTTTTTTAAATACCAGATGTGCCCGAACTTTATAAGTTATAGTTCCCGAAGAATTACAACACGTTCAATTTGAAAATACCCGCACTCATTCACAATTAGTTAACCATAAAAACTGTTCTAGAAAAGTGACATAATTAACGAAAATGATGGCCATGCTACATATATATGTATGTGCGTATGCGTCTCTGTGTGTACTTTAGTTCAACAATGACTTTTGTCCTTCTTTCTGATTTGATCCATCTTATTCTACTTTCTTAATTTTGTTTGAATTTGTTTACATTTGTGAAAACAGATTATTCTGCCCAGTGGTGCTATGAACACTTTATGCAATATCGTAGCATGAAAAGAGCACGTGACATTCGAGATCAGTTTGGCGGTCTGTTAGAGAGAGTCGAAATCGAGTTGAACTCCGTGCCTGCTGACCATGTCAATGTCCGAAAGGTGAGCTGAAACTTCAGTTTGGAATTTATGTGGTCCTTTTCTATTTCAAGCGAAAATGATGGTACGTGAACTCCCTTACTACTTTCAAATTCTGTAACATACTACACAAACTATTTATACAACTTTGTGTTGCAAAAAGTAAAATCTCTATCAAGTTTATATTGGCCTAATAATAAGATATAATAAATCAGTTCAGTTTAAGCGATATGTGATTTGGCAGATTATTTCAAGCTAAACATCAAGTGAAATCATCTAACATTGACACTTACTTCACTATAACAAATTCTGCTAACAAATATATGTTAGCGGTGCCATTGTGAGTATGCATCTTATTAACATTATTTATATTATCAATTGGAGCCGATATAATCATGGAAGGCTTATTTGAAATTCATTTCAACTCTACTAAGTATAAATAATACCTGTTTACTTGTGGGCATGAGGGAGACTCAACTAAAATAGGTGAATTTCGAACCTAAATCCATTCGCAGGGGCGTGCACACACCCACGGACATATAGAAATGGGGCAGGGAGAGTAAGAATGGCAGCACCGTAGTGGGTTTGTATATAATTTATTAATTCTATGATTTATATACACTTTTTATAAAATAAAGTTTGAATTAAATAAATAATCAAACACACCTGTATATTGCATTCATATCAAGATCACAAACTTGATTATGGTAATTGTCATCACCGCTCGTGCGACCAATTCTCGTTTAATTTTATAAATGCTCATTTCCAGCTACTACTGCTCAATAATGACAGATTTGGGATGGTTAAGTGAAACTTAATGTCTAAATGGATGCCATATGAGCTCCACCTAAAAAGAACAAAAGACTAACCAATTTACATTAGTTAGTAGATAACTGAAAAGTGTGTGTGTAGTGTGCGGCAGGGTGGCTCATTGATTAGAGCACCAGATTCCGAAGCAGACGTGCCTAGGTTCGAGCTCTGTTCTCGACAAATACTGGCCAGTACGCGATGAGTTCCCAATAAGAATGAAACCGGTCTACTGCATGAATTGCCTTTTCTACACTATACAAATCTTAGTTTATACTGACATATATGTATGTATTTAATGCGTCATGTGTTTATATCAAAATCGCAAACTTGATTATAGTAATTGGTATGATTGCCCGCGCAACCAAAGTTCGTTTATTTATGCATTGCATTGAGAAGCTGGTAATGCTTATGTATTCCAGTCTTACTATTAAGTATTGCAAAGCAGACTCTACTGTCCTAACGCCTCCAATTCAAGGATGGCTGTTTGTGTGATCCACCTGCTTGTTTCGCCAATTTATGATGGAAGAAGCCGTGTTCAGAGAGCGGTATGGAAAGAGCGACTGGCGATGCTATATTATTTTTACTAAAAACACATCAGTGTGCGCATATCGGATTTCTAGTTGACTTCACTTGTCCTTGTGACTCAGGCTTACGAAAGTTCTATTTCTTTGCTCTTGGAGCACGGATGCTGTTGCCTCGCGAACCAGTCACTTTTTTAATAGTTCGAGAGGTGTACACGCGCACCTGTTATACTGCGTGTCTCCAGGTGACCAGATTTCGTATTTCTTAATGCGTTATCCGGGCCTCACGTGCTAAGAGATGCCATCCTTTCCCTTCTCAGTTTGGAATAGCTTCTGTACTATCCGGTGTTACAACAGAGGCACTGTGGTCTTTGGTGTTATAAATATGTACGTATCAAATCTTCAAAAATTCTATTAGTAATAAGGGCCGGTTCATCGCAAGTTAGAAAATTTTACATCTTGCCTTGAGCGGCATTCGGACATCCGGTGATTTCTCTTCAAAATGAGTTCAGATTTGCGTGGGTAGAGGGTTGTAGACAGGTGCGCTCTGATCGAAAGTGGCTGAATCAATAACAGCACACTCTGCTTTCTAGCACAACCATAGGCACCTGAACGGGTAAATTTTCGATCAAATATTTTCTGAAATTTTGATTTCATTTCAGCATGTTCAAGTCGATCACGTTCTGGTAAGCAGACGAATGATTTTCCTTTTCTTGGATTTGGCTTCGAATCGCATGTGTATACTCTTCTGACTATCAATATCTAGGTCTATGTTCCCTTATGATGGCTGTACATATTAAAGACTAACGTTAACAGTGAATTTTGGCCTAATTACACACACACACACACATATATATATATATATATATATATATATGTTAGTCAAAAAAATACTAGTCATCATCTAGAGATATATAATTGTGTATTGTTGCGATTCTTATCCACATGAAAGGTAACATTAAGACTTCATACGAATATTGTTTTATTAGCCTGCCTTGTCTAACAAAACAGATATTCCGTGCTATTCTCACTAAACAAATTCATTTAGAGTGGAATAAGGTAACTACACCAACTCAGGTAGGATTTCGATGGTGTCCTGGATGAAATTGTTAGGCTACGTAAAACCGGTTCCATTGACTCATCGACTTATGACTGCTTAAGTGATCGTTTTTCTTAACCTTTGCAATTGTCTCTAGATTTCGACATGGATTTGTAATTGCCCTCAATTTGTTAAACTGTTTCGTCGAGATCTTCTTTTATGATGTCCTTGTAATGCTTTCTGTGCTGAAGATTGGTATTGGTGGTGGTCTTAGTCCGAATACGCTAATAACAATGGTCTGTAAGCAGCAGAAGAAAAGCTTTAAAAATCCCTCAATTTTGTGCAGGTAGAGTTCATCCATAGCCATACAGATTTCCGGCCCAGTGGGTAGTAAGCTCTTTCTAATCGAATCGGTAACTTTAGTATGAACCGTGAAGGTACCATCGAAATTTCGTTATTCTATGCAATGTGAACTATAGAGTTCCGCTTTACTACCCATTCGACACAATGTCAAATGTGTAGTGACAGGGCGAGGCCAAGCGAGTTAAGGATGAAGGATTGCTTTCGCCCCCTAACAAATATTTGATCGTTGGTAGAACGTCTAGCAGAAAATATCTCAATGTAAATCATTTATTCACATTGGTGTGGACGACTTAGTATTCTTTTACAGACTACGTATATCTATACACATTCTTACTGGTTGTATCTATGACGTTTATTGCTTTAAATGCTAGTGTATTGCAGTGCATGGTTAGGACGTTTGCTTAAATATGCCTTATGAAAAAAGGGTTGCTATGGCTGAACACCGCTAGGATAGGAAATTATCGCGGAACATCGAAAGAAATAAAGGTCCTGCTGGAAGGCATTGTTAGTTGTGCCTAATTTACAACACTGTGCATATTCATTTTTGCGTAGACAATACTTGTTTAAGTATGTTTGTATGCTTTGAGTAAAACGCTCTTTACGCTTGAACATTAACATGTTTTGATCTGAGACCTAATATCGTTTTGATTGATAGACTTTACCGGTCGCTTTCTGGACCCATAATGACACTGAACGAACCATATTCTAATCATATTTCCAGACTTATTGTATATTCTGCGGCTAATTGTGATAAGAAATTCAAACCCCTTTCGAGTTTCACGTCTATATCTCTAGACATCCGGTAGGTCTTCTAATAAAGTGCGCTATCGTGTCATTTTTATGAAATTGAAGCGTGTGGGTATAGCTAACTATACATATCATGACTTGAATAAGTCTGTAAATTGATTTAATGTCCAATTTCGTTTATGTTATTATGAGCAAAATTTAGGAGCTGTCTGGTTTTTTCCGACTACTATTTATCATCCTATCAATGCTAAATATAGAAACTCCAATTTCATTAATTTGAGCACTGTCCGAGAAGGCCTCTTACACATCCAACTCGTAACGTTTCTGAAACACCTTCAGTGAATTTTGGGAACCGCAGAATGGGTGGGCAACAGCCCAGTGACTGGACACTATTATATGCGATGCCGGTCACTTTATCATGTTGCAAAAATCAAGCGACACAGCCATAGATACTTTTACATTATTGGCGGCCTAGATCTCCATTTACTGTTCCTTTGTCAATTGCCTTCATCATTAATGTCTTTTATCTCGTGCGTGTTTGCTCAGTTTTTAATGACATTTTGCAATGAAAATGATTGGTGCCATAATTGGGCGGAGCGGATAAACGGATATCTTTAGATAATTCATCAAAATTTCCTGATGGCCATATTTTAAGTATTTGTTAAAATGCTGCTTTTGATATCCTGACTTAATGAAGCATATTATATGAACAATTTAGTTCCTGGTGTTATAATACACATAAGCCTGTTGTTGACTTGACTATGTATTGTAGGCCATCACTGCTGGTTATTTTTATCATACGGCGCGTTTCACGGGCAACGGTTACAAAACCGTGAAGCAAAATCATATGGTACACACGCATCCAAATTCGTGCTTGGCAGAGGATCAACCACGTTGGGTAATCTACCACGAATTGGTATTCACCTCCAAAGAGTTTATGCGCAACGTCATTGAGATTGAGCCGAAATGGCTAACTGAAGTGGCACCACACTATTATAAGGACCAAGAAATTGAGGAAACGACTAGGAAGATGCCGAAGGCGAAGGGCAAAAGCAAAGCAGAATTGGACGGCGATTAATATATATATATATATATATATATATATATATATATATATATATATATATATATATATATATAGCAAAGCAGAGTTGGATATATATATAATGTACAGTTTTTTAATCGTTTTTTCACTGAAAGTCTGATGAGCTCTATCGTAAATAATGGTCTCTTCATTTTTTTAATATATTGGTGTTGGAATTTGTTGTTAGATCAGTTGACTCAAAGTGAAACATTATTGAACATCATAGAGGTAACGGAGTGTAATCTGCATTTGGTTTTGTCACGTATTCATGTGTCAATCCATTGTTTACAGTGATTTCCAAAATGCTTCGCGTTAAAGTAGACCTTAGACTGAGAGGTATTTTAATCTATTTAAAAATTCACGAATGAAGCGCTAACTGAACCTGGATCATGCATTTAAATAACTAAGGTAGCAGAAGTACCAAAACTTGAAAGAAATGTTCCTTTGGTTTGTAGATGTTGAATTGCTGTGCTCTGATATTTTCTTCAAAAATTGAGCATCCACTTTCAATGCAGTTTCTCATCTTTAAAGTAGCCACTTAGACTGTCCACGAGGTTGAAATATTTATCTAGGATTGATATAAATGCAACCTACTCATTCTTAACAGTACTTCCTTCCTTGGCCCATGGATGTTTTGAACTAGTCATTTGTTATATTTAATTTTATTTGATTATATATATAAATATATATATATATATATATATATATATATATATATATATATATCAAAAATAATATAACCGGCATTATTGGGCTAGCTCCGACAGGGTATATATTTGTCTCAAAATACTTGTTCTTGATATGAAATTACATGCAAACGCGGTTCCCGTGGCATGGAAAATGAGATGGAAAACTGAACTAAGCGCTTCCTAGTTTAAATGTCAGCCGCAGAAAATAATGATGAATGCCCAATAAGAGCGAACAGGTCGAGTTAATGAACTTACTATTTATATCTCTTGTAATGAATTTAAGTTGAGCCTTATTTGTATTTATATTGTTACGTGAGAATTACTGTTTAGTTTGGTGTATGACGTTAATATCAATCAACTTTTTACAACACGATTAAAAATGTAGCCATTTTATTCTTTTAGCGAAATCTCAACGAGATTACGTTATCTGATACTTCATAAAGACAATTTTTCACAATTAAATTGTCATAGCGCATTGCATTTTCTATCTTGTTCTACGCTTATGTTACGCTAACAATATTTATATAAATTATTAAATAATTATTTTCCATTTTAATTTAATATGTCGATGCTTGCGCTTGTTTTTGTACAGATATATGATTTCATTTTTCGTCTTTGGAATAAATTATATTTTGTACGGTGTGTGGAAAAGCCGACATTTTATCGTTTCAATAAATGATTTTCAGATTGTTTATGGTTAAATTGGTAGTTTTTCTCTATTTGACGAAAGATTCTAATAGAGCAAATGTTTCATTTTAATCATTCCGGATTTATTTTTTGCTTATCGCACTCCTATATATCCAAGCATATGATAATTTCATGTTTACGAACTTAGTATAGAGAGCTTATCAATTAATAAGATAACGTCAGGTAAACGTAGCGCTTTTATAAGATCATTTCTTGCCCAACATAACGGCTTTGTCTAAAATTTCAAGAAGTATTTTCTTCTACTTGAATTACAGTTTTGTTTATAGCCTCTTTGAGCGCCAAAATGCGAAGAAGACAACAGTTAAGCATGGGTGTGATTTGTTTCTGCCCTTTGTGCCAGAATGGAAAGTTTCCTGTAAATAGTTCCTTGGTTTAATAAACTTCCTTTGTAACTAATTTAACAATCATTAATCGTTCAGCTATTTATTATTGTTAGTATATTCTAATTTTTATGACTTGATACCGTGAAAACCGCAAAGAAGCTGCTATGCTGATGTGCTTTGCCTCAAAGCTGACTTGGCCACAATTTTGTTGTGTAGAGGTTTAGTTCGCTCCATTTATGTGTGTTATCTAGGTAAACACACTCCTATTAACTAAATCTTCTCAATCATAAATCACTTTACTTATATATTTTCTTTCTAAAAGTTATTATTTTTGTCAACTGCCTTTATTTACTGTACATTTTCCCTCCTACGATTACCTTTCTTCGATTTTGTAAATAATTAATTTTATCCAATTAAAAATTTCTCATTAAAATTTTCTTGGTTTGTTATTTATCGCGTGTTTAGATTAGAAAGCGAATCGTCACCAGTCGCGTACACTGTAGATTCTGATTCGTTTTTTCTGATTTCCTTCAGCTAATAAATATAAAGCGACTTCGTTCCACTTTTTTGCGATTTAAATTTCGTGTAATCACGTAAGTGTTCGTGTTACGTATGGATGACCATGCAGTAAAGATATTGTAAAAATAAAAACGCCGATGTTGTTTTTTTTTAAATTACAAAGGTCTTCTTCCAATAAACGTCTATTTCTAGGCTTACGTTATCAAACGCCTTTGAGTTAAGCATATTGTTTCTCGTCCTTTGCACCGCGGAGACACTGAAGAGGGCTGATTATAAATGACACCGTGGTTAACATTTCTTTGTTCAGATGTAATTACTTGTGCTAATTCTGGTCAGCTTAACATCCTCAAGCATTAATCATGAACAAAAATTACGAGCTCATTATTTCAATCAAGAATCAGTGTTTGCGTTGGCTAGGAAATTGTCTGAATTTCATGCTCACTAAGCTGCTAAGACAATTTAAAATGATTGCTAAGATCACAGAATAGGGTATAACACAAATTTTGTGGCCGACTATTCGAGAGACAGGTAATTTAACCATTCTGTATCGTACCTTTAATTACCACGAGACTCAACTGGGTGACAGCCGGCGGCAATATAACGAAACAAAAATTCCAGTGGAAAGGTGTGGTTATTTCGACCTACAATTTATGGGTTCATTCGGAGCCGATATTTCTGTAGTTATACTTTCTTTTATGTCAGTCTGTATTATGTATGTATGTATGGATGAATGTATGTATGTTTGTAGGTATGTGTTGTGTGTATGTAATTATGTATAACGTATTCATGTGTGTATGTATTTAGGTATATGTGTTTGTATGCACGCATGTATGTATTTATATATTCATGAACGCATGTATGTTGTACGTATGTATTTTTTCATGTGTGTATGTATGTTTGCATGTCTGCATGCATGTATATTTGAATGCTTTTATATGTGCATATTTGTATATAAATATATATATATATATATATATATATATATATGTATGCTTACATCCATTTATGTATGTATTGGTAAACTTGACTATCCATCAGGCTACGAAAACTGTGATATCAAACGTCGGATAGGACTGGGCGGCGAATAGAATTGGCAGCATAACGCTCAACTAGGAATGGCCCAATTTAAACTAAGAAAGTTCATTTTTACAAAACAGTACCCAGGCGATGGACTTTAGTTGATCATCTAAAATAATGGTGGCATACGGCAAATCAGAGCGAAACTATCCACACACATTGAATTCTGGTAGCTTAAATTGTCAAATGTAACCGCTGCAGACTTTGTACAGCCAGAAGTCTGGGCATGTGATAATCACCTCTGGATGTAGGTAGACCTAGTGGTAGCAGTGCACGATTCGTTAGAACCTTAGACGTTGAAAAATGGTCATTACGATAGTATTTTTTCGAAATTAATCACATCAAGTTAATGGTTGTCTGAAACTAGTCTTATTTTTCTGATAAAAAACAGCATCCTTGGCGTATTCAAGATCAACATGTTGGTCACCGCTGGTCTACACTTTTTGGAGTATAGTTTGCCTTAAATTCCTCCACGCAACTGAATCGCTACTCCTAGTATATTTCAGCGGAGCAACTATGGTGATTCACTGAGACTAGTGGCGTAATTCGAAAGTGCGACGGAGTACAGGAAGTTCGTTGACAAATGCCGACCGGATGTTTTCGTTCTGTACAATTTCTTTGAAGGATAATGGAAAATGGCTGTGCGATTTCACGGAAATTTCTTAGAGGGTTAGTACCATCATTGATGTGTATGGTAATCAAAATTTTTACTCAGTTTGAATTGAATCCACCCACCAACTCGTAGCAGTTGGCTCGCACAGATCATTCTAAAATTTCTTCCTTCCAAACTAGAATAATTCCAAGAGATTGCATTTGATTTCAGCAGTTTCGTGGTGCGCCTTGGCATCTTCATCAGAACAAGAAGTTTTACTGCAGTTATTGCAACAAGATCAAAGTTTTATTTTGTCGCCAACCACGCTGTTAGCGCTATTTGAAGGATTGATCAGATTTGAATAGTGCTGGACGATCTGTGCTTCAAAAATTGGGGACGTCTATTTATTGTTGCTATGTGATCATGATAGATCCGCCTTCTGTTTGCAACTAGTTCGAACATGTACACGTTTATGGATGCTACCTTCAACTGGCTGAAAATTTTTTGCTAGTTTTGATCATCTTTTGCATGACTTGTAGTAAACTAATTGCGAAAATTAGGGTCTTTTATGCAATAACATAATTTGTTACAGTTCTCATTTCTTTTGTAGGGCTTGATTATTCATGGAGATAGCAATCGAGTACTCGAATTTTGTCGTTTGGTGACATGCCTGCCTGTACTGTGGCATTGCCTTCGTAGCATTCTAGATACAGTTTGATGAGGCTATTGGCTGAACTTACAGGTGGTTCAGCTAAGGTGTAGATGTCTCCGACAAATTTAAGCCGTTTTAGTCTTAGTAATTTCACGCATAATATAGATGTTCTTTTAAACAATAATTGATTGCGCGGGTGGTGGTAAAATTCTTTAAATCAAGTTTGCGAGCTTGAAGCAAACACCAATCCTATTGTATTTAACCAGTCGTCGAAGAACATAATAAAACTACCGCCAGTCGCAACGCACTGACGCGTTTCGACCTTCCATGATCATCCTCAGAGTATGACAGCAAACTGACTATCGAGGATCAAACCGCATTGAATGTATATATGGAAATCAAATTTAGATATGCGGCTCTCACATCTAGCAGTCGCAAACATTTTTCTTGACTGGAAATGACGGCTTCAAAATTAACTTTTAATGTTCGTAACTGCATAGAAATTGTGCAGCCGACATTTCCCAGTCAAGAAAAATGTTTGCGAGACTGCTAATGGTGAAAGTCGCATATCTAACTTTAATTTCCATATATATGCAATTCGGTATGATCCTTGCTAGTCAGTTTGCCCTCGTACTCTGCTGATGATCATGGAAGGTCGAAACGCATCAGTGCGTGCTACTGGCGGTAGTTCTGTTATTTTGTTCGACGACTGGTAAAATAAAATGTTATTTCTGTTTAGGTCAAGGACACAAAATTGATTTAAAGAAAGTGCTTCGTTCTTTTTTTGTAAATGCTCAACTTCCGATGGATTAGTATAAGGCAGAAACACACTTTAGATAGAACTTCATTGTCTATGGTTTGGACGAATGGTGTGGAAGTCTTCGGAGTGATGAGACGAATCAGCACCTATCCACTACGAAGCCGAACGCAACGCGTAATTGGAACTGCGAGTACTAATCAACACCCTACGAAAGAAAATCGTGGAAACGTTAAATTTTATGTTCAGACGAACATTGGTTGTGCAGGCGGTGATAAAAATTATTATAATCAAGGTTGTGCTCTTGATATAAGCAAGTGATCCATTAATTAATTACGTATGTCAGTATAAACTAAGAACTAAATGGCGTAGAAAAGGCAAACCAACCAGTAGGCCGGTTTCGTCTTTATTGGGAACTCATAATGTACTGAAAAGAATTTGCCGCGGTTCGAGCCCTATCCCCGGCAAATTTTGGACAGTGCATGATGAGTTTCCAATAAGGACGAAACCGGTCTACTGGATGAATTGCCTTTTCTACACTATGCAATACATACATATATATATATATATATATATATATATATATATATATATATATATATATATATATATATATATATATATATATATATATATATATATATAGAAATGTACGTATACACACATACATTCAAACAGCCATGTATTCATGCATGCATTATCACGTGCATGCATAGTAATTGAATGCATGCATGGTGTATTAATACATATGTGCATACATAAATACACCATAAACATAAACATGCATCTATAAACACACACATACATGCATGAATGTAATCATTCTTGGAAACGCATATAATACGTATTCACAACATGAATATATTTATACCTAAAT
Source organism: Eudiplozoon nipponicum (assembly GCA_029291075.1). Taxonomy (NCBI): domain Eukaryota; kingdom Metazoa; phylum Platyhelminthes; class Monogenea; order Mazocraeidea; family Diplozoidae; genus Eudiplozoon; species Eudiplozoon nipponicum. Next base: position 57,224 of record JAQBSW010003276.1, read on the forward strand.
ATATTTTGGTATGCATGAAATAATATGTACATGCATAAATGATGTAGACACAGCTAAGTAAATTCAATAATCTATAAAGATCGGCAACCACAATCTTTACAATCTGAATTTCAATTCCGATTGTGAATGGCTGGTTTAAGTTCAGTTTTATTTGTTCTTGATATACAGTCAAACACTGTTGAGCATCGTCTCCATGGAGCATACTTTTTAAGGTTTCAGTAAATGCCTGCCTCATTATTCTGATAGAAAAATCACATCTGTCAAATGTAGGCAAGGTGATAGAAGAGTTTTGTTGGAGACGCACGTCATAGGTACTTTTAGAGAGCCAGTCGATCAATCCTAGCACAACTGTTTGTTTGTATCATCTTTTGAGAACCAAGCGTTAATATCAATAGCAAATTTGACATTTTCCTTAATTTTTTTTTGTAATTACAACTCTCTGAATCTCAGAAGATTTACTGAACTGCAAAACTGTCTAAATTAAATCGCCTTAATGATATAAGTTCATTCACGTAAATAGCTCATTTTGTGCAGGAGTAGGCTTCGATATTGATTTTTTAATTATTCACAATTCACAGTAAATTTTCTGGTAGTTTAAAATATCGAATGATATTCCGGTCATTGATTAGGCCAAAGTTATGTATTCAGTGTAGAATCGAAGAAATAAAAAAACGTATTATTCAAGAAAATTTTGTGTTACATGCATATTTGCTTGCTCAGTCAGATATGCAGAAAACTACCACTCTTATGCTCGTAGCCCCGTAAAACTGTGTCAAATTCAGTTTTGCGTTTGGTATTAAAGTAAACTTCGTGCTTACTTTGACGAACGGATTCAAGGACAAGAGACAATTACGCTTACTAGCACAAATTTGGAACTGAGCATTAACGAATGAGGCCACATGGATTGCAATCTTGGTTAAATGATTATGCTTGCCTTATTTCATAGGCGCGGACATAAACCTCAGTAACAGAAATCTAATCGACATAAAAATGTGGTATTCTATTTAATATCAATAATTCAGGGTTATAATTACCACAGGAAGCGTTGTTTCTTTATAACTGGAGTATCTCGTGTGACCTAGCGGGCTTATACTTCGAAGAAACGGACAGGTAAAACTATTGTGGAAATATGAACTTTCGACTATTTTGTAGGCCTAAATGAACGGTGTACCGACTAGATGTTCAACTTGGAAAAATTGTCCTATCGGTAATAGGGACACTGCTCGCAAAATATTCTCACACGACTTCATAGTAAGTAATTACCATATTCTATTTTCTTTTTACTGCGATGATTCTTCTGAGTAGTTCATGGTTTGTTAAAATTTCTGCCGTCGGAAAAGAGACATGAAGCACTAATTGATCTCTTAACAAATGTTTTTCGTCTCCACCCTCTTTATTAACTCCCAAGGTGTACGTGGCAGTTTTTCGTTCCTCAGATTTGCATAAAGAGCATTTAACTATGATGGCTTCAATTTCAAGCACATATGCATTAGAATTTTTCTAATTTTATGACCTGATAAACTCATTAAATAAGGCAACAATAGTAATACTGCGCGCCGGCTGAAGCCGAATGAACACTAGTTCATCAATTCCAAATGCGGAATCATTTCTATGCGTTAAGAGTCATTCTGCTTTTAGATGGTCAACCACTAAAGGCTGACGATCTAAATCTGTTCGTAAGCTTGACTGCTGTTTTCCTTTCAAAAGATTGGTTTATGATCATTGCTAATGAATAATATTTGTCGAGAATAATGGAAAGGCGAAATATATCATTTGAACACCTGTGTCGCATGCTGTCCAATAGCTGGAACTCTGTAGTCATAGGCTATTGGAGACGCCACATGTGTATTTGATGTTTGAGAAAAGCAGCTCAGACGATTTCTTACGCACGAAAGTTCACAGTGTCGATTGTGATCCAAACATGGGCCATAACTGCTTACTGGCAATCCATCAGTAGGAGCCGGTCTAAAACCTTCACCAAATATATTTTTGGGTAAGGAATGTGGGGAAATAGAATCGTTCATTTTGTCGTTGCTTCATCCTTATGGTCAAATTTGAACTATTTCTTTACAAAGTATGCAACACATAGAACACAATTGCATATATATACATATATATTAGTTCTCCGCTACAAGAAGTATCTAACTATTACATACTTTATTGAATGATATCATAATTAACGCGAAATGTGATAACTGATATCGATCAAGGCCAGAGTGTATGGATTTGCTGGAGTAAAAGTTGTTCATAAATAGTTGTAATTCTCAATTTTGGTGAAATATAGCATACATTGCAATCCATAAGATTGGTACCATGTATCTTATCGGTACCATAATGTTTGGATCGGATACTGACACAATAGCCATAGTGTTGGTATCAATTACAGAAGTTAGCTTCACTACTGCATGTTTACACATTCGTCTAGGAGATTGTACCGTCCTGTTTTCCCACATTCCTCACCCAAATATATACTGGGTAAAGGGCGTAATACCGGTTCCTACTGATGATTCGCCAATAAGCACGAAACGAATGTGCACGAGATTTTACTTCCCAATCATGCTGTCTTTATTTTATCTATCGTGTTATATTTGAACTAATTTGTTACTAGGTGCGCAACACCTAATTCACACCTGCATATGTATTATTTTTCCGTCACAGACAGTATTTAATTGTTATATATTTAATGGATCATTGGGGAAAACTTTGTATGAAGTTAGCTTCACTATTGCAGGTTTACACATTCGTCTAGGAGATTGTACCGTCCTATTATTCCACATACTTTGACCAAATATATAGTGGTTAAAGGGCGTAATACCGGCTCCTAACTGATGAGTCGCCAGTAAGCACGAAACGAATGTGCATAAGATTATACTTTCCGTTCATGCTGTCTTTGGTTTATCCTTCTGGTCACAGGTGAACTAATTTGTTACTAGGTTCGCAACACCTAATATATACTTGGATCATAACTGTTTAGGCTGTATGTCAACATTACACGGCAAAAATATTATAAATAAGTAGTTTTGGCATAAATAACGAATTTCTTCTGTTTACTTATGACGTGATCGTTGTGTTCAAGTTAATCTAGCATCATCCATATTGCAATGCATATGAATGTCTATGGTGGGACTGAAATTCAACATATAAATTGGAAATATTTGCTTCTTATTCGTTATGGTAGGTGTTCGTCAGAAGAGTTGTCATCATATTGCTACAACTTAACAAAGGCAATTTCATAAACTAACAGTTTTTTCGGCCGCACTGATTTAAAAAAAATTGCCTTACGATATAATTCCGAGTTGTCATATTTGTTCCCATATGGCTTGAATGATAATACGTTGGCTTCAAGATGTATTTTTGATTTCTGCTAATGATTACTATGTGAGAAACAAAAATAGATGTGCCAAAAGAAGTTACACCTTTTGTTCAAGCTGACTTATGTATCCTTCCGGTTCTATATCAACTAACTTATTACTATAATCGCTAAGCCTAATGCGAATTCGGATTCTCTCTCGATATTTTCTGTAGATAAATATACCGGTAAGTCTATTAAAATTGACGAATCATTGAATACATGATTGGTGATAAAAAGTATTTAAATCTAGAATGCAGAGTTGAGAGAAACACAAATACTATTTTATTTAATCACTAAGTCAACAGCAAACCCACTCGAAGTCACACTTACTGAAGCGTTTCGACCTTCCAAATACATCATAAAAGCATGGCGGCAAACCGTTCAGTTATTATCACCATCATCATCATCATCATCATCATCATCATCATCATCATCATCATCATCATCATCATCATCATCATCATCATAATCATCAACAACAACAACAACATGAAAATCAATAAAAAATTCATTAACAACTAATTTTCCCTGTCATATAACAAAGCAAGATGAAAAATTTTTAAAGTCAATAATAATTAAATTAAGTTAAAAAGATAATTTAAGCACACAAATAATTTAAGGAGAGTGGATATAAGGGAGTGGATCTCGTTACTATGAGTATATTGACATGGGTAGCAAACAGGAAGGAGACAAAATATACCTCTACACAACACCATTATGGCCATGTCAGTTTTAAAGCAAGTCATCATTTACAATAATGCTTCCTTGTGGTTTCCACAGTATCACGTCATAAAGGAGACCAAACCCCGCAGATAACTTTGCCCAACTAAGATAAGGAAATTACAAGTATGATTCTTCTAGAATTCTGCAACAATTGCGCCACCGAGTTCGACTCGATGCAATATCGCGCAGGGTTTTTGACACAGAACTGTGCTGCACACGTGGACCCCATCCCAGGTGACGAGTGGGTCCAATACTACCCAATTTTGATGTAATCGACTTTAACTGTTTCCACCACATCAAAATCTGTGCACCTTGTTTCCTACGCCATTCTGGCGATGGGTAAGAGAATAATGCTCTACTTGGCAATTGAAATGAGGGCTTATGGTAAACCTGAGCGATCTGATGTTTTTGATGGAGCGTTATTTATTTTTATAACAAAGATCATTTGTTAGCCGATCCAAGAATAAGTCTACGTGTGTCAGCTTTGTTTATTCGTTGCTGGTAACTTACAAGTGCTATATTTCTCAAAAAACGGCTGTCGAATGCCTGTAAGTGTCTAAAGTTATGAACTTTAAGGGGCAAAATCTCATTAGCGTATAATATATCGGCACGTAAAGATGCATTTTAAACACGATTTCAAGGAAAAGTGAAATTCCCGCGTTTCTCTGCAGTCGCAGATTTGCAGCGAGCGGTAGGTGATACTGTAAAAGAATCCTTAATTTGGAGGGTGCGAATTTGATAACGAAAGACGAAACAACAACTGCCAATCTATTCAAAGTGGCCTGAGTAGAATCTCGATTGTCGAATAATTGTGCGATATCGTCTGTATAGTCAAGATCGACTAGTTTACCGCCCAGGATAACTTCAACACGTGCATCCTGAATGTGTGGAAGAGTGCTGTTCGTAATAGCATCGATTACAAAATTAAACAATATGGGGGAAAGTGGACAGCCTTGACGAACACCACTGCTGGATGTAAATTTGTGCGTTAATTTGTTGTAGATCAGTCAAGATATGCATGAATAATTAAAGTAAAACCATAGTTTAGATTTACTATATTTCTCGTTATTCCGGTTTCCGTTGTGCTTTGATGATTACCATAGTAGGTCAAGATGCATTGATATGTGCGACTGATGTTGTTCGATTCGTTTAATAAAAGGAGATTAGTGCTTATCTACTATCCGCAAACGTAATTAAAGTAACTGTTATTGTCTTTTTCGCAATCGATAACTACTTACTTGAATAGCCTATATCGGTTTTGGTGAAAGTTCCAGTAACTTTTGTTCGTGACCAAATAGAAATTCTGCAGCCGACATTTCAGTCAAGGCTATAGGAGACGATGGCTGCATCTCTGATTTACGATGCTCCTTTATCTATTGGGATTCGATCCTCATTATTTTAACCTCGTGCTTTGGTGAATAACATGGGCGTATTAACGCTTCAGTATGCACGCCTGATGATAGTTTTGTCATTTTCTGCAATTGATGAAATGAAATGTGATTGCTGGTTAGCCCGCAATTTTTTTCAATTAAACTAATGTTATGCTTGACAACTTCGATGCAGTTTTTGCTAAAAGATTATATGGTCCAATTGTTCCGCATTCCTTGACTAAATATATGGTAGGTATAGGGCTTCGTAGCGGCTCCTACTGATGAGTCGCCAGTAAGCACGAAACGTATGTGTACATGAGATTATACCTTTCGTTCATGCTGACTTTAGTTTATCCTTCTGGTCCTATTTGAACAAATTTGTTACTAGGTTCGCAACACCTAATACACAATCTACATACCGTGATTGTCAACTCATATGCAATTCTAAACTCTGTTTTTAAATTCATTCTAATATTCATCATCAACCAATATTTCAGTCTGGACTTAGGAAGTAGCGTCTAATGCACCAAATTTCTTCCTAATTTCATCTTTTGGCATTTATAAACGTCCATTTTCAGATTTCCACGTGTTAATTCATATTACCACTACGATCGTTAAAAATTATACTTATCTCATGTTGGAGGTTAATGTGATAACCGCTAAAAATATTGGATGTTCATTTTGGCATTGTAATTCATACTCGACACGCCAGAATGTAATGTATTTGCAAGACTGCTTAATGTAAGAGCTGTGGCTCAACTTGGAGTCACTATTGTCATACTTACAAATTTCGCTTCTGTCCGATCTGTTCTATTGGACGCCGTGTGCCGATGTTCAACCAGAATGATGGACAGCTGGAATGTACTTAACGATCCCAAGTAGAAATTCATTAATTTATGTGTATTTCATTTATATATGTTTATATTTTTGAACAATATCCAAACAGATCTGTAGCATTGTTTCTACTTATTTTAAAGCGAAAACTTGTATTGTGCAAAATTTTATTTGATATATAGATACTTTTTCTTAGATAATACAGTATAGACTTGTAAATGACCTCAATCGTTAAAATAAATTTTCCAGAATGCGGAATTAGGACAGAATTTCTATTTGAACAAATTACTTCAAAACATAAGCCAACTTTCGCCTCCTCTATAACCATTGCCACTCCATTTTTGTCACTCTCTCTTTCCATATAAATATATATATATATATATATAACTTCTCTAATTACCACTTGACTTGTCAGACTAGCAGAAAATTGTTGACTTTTTAAAACAATAACACTTATATTTAAGTACATTACTTTTATATTAAGGTATTTATATGCATTATACAAAACTCGAAGTATACTCTTTACCTAAGTCGAACGAGGGTTAATTTAATTAACTAGCGGTTCTATATATATATATATATATATATATATATATATATATATATATATATATATATATATATGTATATATATATATGCACCGGCTGAGGACGATTAATTTTTTAAACATTTCTTTTGAGTCTAAATAGTTTTATCACTTATATTCATAATGAAGAACTAATCGAAAAATCATACAAGAAAAATAAGGAAGAGAAAGAGCTATTTTAGACATGTTAGTAAACTATTTCACGTCATTGTGTAATTTAGCTCAGTCGCATTGACTAATGCTAGGTCTATATTGCTCTGTATTATTTTTGATTATAGCCAAAAATATCTTACTTATTTTGCACACTCCAACACATCTCCGAGCTACCTGTGCGATGTTGACTAATTCATCTCAACTCAGGAATTTTTTTAGGAAATTTAAACTTTGCTGATTGGCATAATAGTCTGCAGCAGCGAAATTTACCTTTTTTTTACATTCTGCCATTTGGCTAGTATTCCAGCAATGTTAACAAGAAACATAATTGTATTTGTAATTAAGCGTCTGCAATATTCAGGACAAGCAATGGTCGTATATATAGCTGGTCTTCTGTGTATCTTTCTTTTGTTCTATTTACTATTAGGAAAGCTTTTCTTTTATTACATGGAAAACGCTTCTATGATCGAACCATTTCTCCAGTCTAGTGAATTATCGGAGCGATGGAGGTGCTATCTACATTAGTACGCAAAAAAGCCACATTTTTTGTTGCTCTAGCATACTCCGTCTTTGATTTGCAAGAGCTATTATCATAACTGAAAGTAATATTCTCGTACAATGACGAAACGGTGAATAAATTTTCTTATTTGTTTGAGTATATTTCCTTCAGTCCTGATGGAGGCACCTGATTATTAGAATGGAAATATACAAGCGATTTAGATGGGGTTTCGGTGGATAATAAGCGTAATTTAACTCCGCATGTTCAACCATGTATTCAGCCAGCACTACGTAAAACCATTTTCAATAACTAGACAAGAGTGTAGCTACTTAATGATGGTGAAGCCGGCCCACCTTACGGCTATACCTGAAATTTGTCGAAATTCTTCTAAGTAAAAATGAGCGTTGTTTGAACTCACCCGATCAGTTATATTTATGTATTCTTTGCTGCTGAGATCTAAACTACAAACATTTCTAAAACAGACGTAGCGTACCTAGTAACCAGTTAGTTCGTCCAGTAATAGGAGGATATGCCAAACTTAACATGATAAAAATGCGTACGTCTATGTATGAATGTGCTTCATGGTTACTGAAAGAATTCGACGATATAGCGTCCATCTGTCTCAAACTGCTTGTCCAAATACATACTGGGTTTTACGCGTAATGCCAGCCCATACTAATGAGTGACCAGTAAGCACGAAACACATGCGCATATATGATAACAGCTACTCTTCATAATTGTAGAGTCTTTTGCTCAGTGCTGTTTTTCTTGTTGTAGATTTGACCGCATTTTTCTTGTGCGGGACAATTGATGGCACTCGTAGGTCGGTAAAATCTTGAATCCTGTCCATATTCAGGTGCAACGATTCTAGGCCTTGATTGATGAGTTTTCGCTTGTCCCTTCATTTTTGAGTCCATCATCAGTTGCTTGTCTGAAAATGACGTTGGAGCAAGATTTTCCACTCTTTTTGTTCCGATATTTCGAGACCTTATTTCCAGTCTCATCTTCAGGGTTCACACAATACGCACAGGGAAAAACAATTTGTGCCAAATTTGGTATCCTCATTCAACACAGATCTATTTATATTTATTTTAATTCTTGAAGTATTTCTTATTGTCTGTCTTAATAAGGTTTGCTTATAGTTATTCTAGAAATGTCACTTTGGCGGTGTACACATGTGTGCGGGGAAGAGTGACATGAATAAGTTTGTGTATATATTTGAGTATTAGAGATTAGGCATGAAGACCGGATATTAGGGCAGACAATAAAAAATACTTCAAGAATTAAAATAAATATAAATAGACACGTCTTGAATAAGGATACCCCACTTGTCACAAGTTGGTTTTCCTTGTGCGTATTGTGTCAACTCTGAAGATGAGAATGGAAATAAACTTTCGAAATATCGGAACAAAAAGAGTGGAAAATCTTGCTCCAACGTCATTTTTAGACAAGCAACTGATTATGAACTCAAAAATGAAGAGGCAAGTTAGAACCCATCAATCAAGGTCAAGAATCGTTGCACCTGAAAATGGACAGGATTCAAGATTTTACCGAGCTACCCTTCATGTTGTATTAGGCATATCCTCCTGGTTTTTAATGTATTAACTTGCTACCAGTGGCACCGTGCCCAATATGCAATGACAACTCGTTGCCTGACAAAATGTCATAATGCACCGTAAATAACGGAAAAAATTATCATGTTAATTAGCAGCAACGCTAGTTATTATATTCTAGATCCGATGTCAAATGGGTTGCCGATATCAAGTATTTATTTAAATGGATTGTTACGTATATATGTGTAAATCGATAGAAACATGCTCAAATTGCATATTCTTTGCATGCTTCTTAAAATTTTTTCAACATTATTGCGTTAGGTATTCTCTCTCGTCCTAGTTACTTTCTGTCTCTTCCTTTATTAGTGCGATTTTCTCTTATAAATCTATTATAACTATCTACATACTTCGACTTGTAAAAGGACGAAATCGCTTTGCTTTTATTTGTTTGTAAGTTTATTACTACTGTAAGTCTATTTGTATGTGTGTGTTCATGAAAACGTACGAGACATATATATAGAACCAAAGTAATATTAGAAATTGCAGCAAACGAAACAGATTATCCAAGGTATGTGCTTCTCCTTGTCACGGAATCGCGTTCACTGACTTTCGGTTGTAGGTTAAACAGTTTCTCTCGTCGTTAGTTTTTACATAGTTCTGCTTTAATAGCCTCACTGTTTTCTGCTATGCTGCTCCATGGCCACTCTGCTTTTCTGTAACTGTATTCCATTAAAATTTCTGCTCAGTATAATTCTTTGGGATACCAAAAATTTACGCTTTGTATACCTTCATTGAGTACAACTTCCGACGTACTCAATTATTAGCTGAGCTCTTATTTTCCTTCCCAAACCGATTTAATGCTGTAGATTCTTCATTGTGATTACTATTTCTGCTGCTTTCACTGTTATATTTTTTGCTAATGCAAATACTACGACTGCTGCAATTAATAATTGGGCGACGACTACTATTAACACCACTGTCAACTACTTTAATTCTAAAGTGAAAGTAATGTAATTCTTTGACACAAATCTTGCTAACTGTCATTCCTACTAAGCATTAATGCATTTCTGAATCAGTCCAATAAAAGGTAAATTTACCTTGCTGATAATTTATCCGTCTGTGAACTCACACTACTATAACTAAATTGCTCCAACCATGCAAAGGTCTGTTTCATTCTTAAGCATAAATTATGTATGTGTATATATAGCTATGTGGGTGTGTGTGTGTGTGTCCTTATGGGTATATTAGCGAGAGAGGAATGGAGGCAGACTAGGGTTTTCATCTGCACACAGTCGTATGCAAACACCCACCGCTTGTTAAGAGCTCTTGAGCTGCTCACTCTTTCAAGAGTTGTACGCGTTAGGTAGTGGGCTGTTCTGGGCAGGTTTAAAAGAGAGAATGCATATAAAAGAAACCACTTGAAAACGGGCAATGAGTCCAAGTTCCATTAATAATAACCTTGGGTAATTGTAACTTGTTCACCTCACAACCGTTAGCCAGGTTGTGCTGAGAAATAGTTCCTCTTACGATAGCTATTATGAGACATTTATTTATAACATTAATTTGATATAGGTGTATAAATAATTTTGTGCTGCTTTATATATATATATATATATATATATATATATATATATATATATATCGCGATAGTAAGTTCAACGTTATTTAACATATGATAAGGAACAGAACTATCAACTGAAATGAAATGTTTCAAGCAAAATATATCTTACAATATCTACAGCAAAAATTGCCGGGTATGTTTATGCATTAATAGAATACCGACAAAAATCTATAGTATTTATTGGCTAAGGGGTAATAATGAATCAAATCGGTCCATCGATACTGAGAATATTGAAGTATGTCAATAAATATTATTCAATTACACATATTGATCTTTACCAATGTCGGAGCTAGTCCAATAATGCCTGATATATTAATTTGATATATATATATATATATATATATATATATATATATATATATATATATATATAATTGAAGATCAGACAATAAGGGCGGAAAATGCCTATTTGATGAAACATATATTTTGTCTTTAATATTCTTTATTTCAACCAGACAAAATATATACTTTAAGTCAAGGTCAGAGTGCATGGATATGCTGGAGTAACAGGTGTTCATAAGTTGCTGTAATTCTCAATTCTGGTGAACTTTAGCCTACCTTGGAATCCATTGTGTTGTTATCACATCATTTTTGTTGGTATCAGATACTGACACAATTGTCTTAGGGAGGTTATCCGTTACAGGCTAGGTATATATATATATATATATATATATATATATATATATATATATATATAATTTATAGAGAATTGGCTTTGAAGTCGCATAGTTTATAGGAAGTTAGCTCCATTACTGCAGGTATACACATTAGTATAGGATATAGTACTATCCAATTTTCACACATTCTTCATCGAAATATATAGTGGGTATAGGGCTTAATATGGGTTCCTACTGATGAGTCGCCAGTAAGTACGGAACAAATATGCGCATGAGATTAAACCTTCCGTTCACCCTCACTTTTGTTTATCATTCTGGTCATATATGAAATTATTTGTTACTAAGTGCGTAACAACTAATGCACAATTGTATTTATATTCTTTCTTCGCAGTAAACAGTGTCTAACTGAAAGAAAATTGGTTGAGCGGGCGGGGATAACAATTACTATAATCAAGTTTGCGATCTTGATATAAACACATGACCCATTAAAAACATACATTTGTCAGTATAAACTAAGATTTGTATAGTGTAGAATAGGTAATTGATGCAGTAGACCGATTTCATCCTTTTTAGGAACTCATCACGTATTGTCCAGAATTTGCCGCGAACAGGGCTCGAACCTGGACACGTCTGCTTCGGAATCTGGTACTCTAACCACTGAGCCACCCTGTATTATCCAAATGATATTTAAATTTTGTTATAATGAAAATATGGGCTGATTAGCTTGAATTTAATGTTGAAAGGGTTGGCTTATGTAATCCACATAAAGGAAAGACTCATCAAAAACTTTAATTTATAAATAACTGTAACTTGAATTGAGTGCGCGGCTTGGATATATATTTCGGAGTCTGAATTAATAGGTGTTCTCCCATTCGCTAATACGTTTCATGCTACCAGAGCATGAGCTTGTTTTACGTCAAAAACTCACTAACGAGCTATTATCAATTTAGATTTGTTCTTGAATTTTTCACAACCATGGTTTGTGAAAGAACTGTGATGAAGACAAATCCTGAGAACGCCAACTTTTGACAGCAGATAACATTATCGATTCTCCTTAGCGCATGAAACGTTTAAATTCGTTCCTCTACTCTATTTTTGGTCATGTCGCATGAATTAAATTACGTTTGTTCGTTTGTCCACAGTTGATTAATCTTTTCGCTTTTTCACACGGAAAATAACAACACGTCAGTGTAAGTAGTCCGCAGATGCATAAAGCAACAACTATATTGTGCAGTCACAATATTATTTTAAGTATCCGTTGTTAACAGTGTATTTTGTTTAAATAATCATAGTGGTGATAATAAGTATTTAAATCAAGGCTGCAAGCATGATATAAACACCAATCCGGTTATATATACATTTTGAAGTATAAACTAAGAGCTGTATAACGTAAAAAACACAGTTTATCCAGTAGGCCGGTTTCATTCTTATAGGGAACTGTTTAATTACTGTCCAGAATTTTGTTTCGGAGTTTGTGACTCTGTTCACTGCACCACATTGCCACACACTACAAGCAGTTTTCATTTATATAGTACATAATTCTTTTAGTTAGCCTTTCCTTCAGATGGAACCTAAAAATTGTGGTAGTTGTGTGGTAGGTTGGCGCATTGGATGGAGTCACAGATTCCGAAGCGAGCGCGCCCAGGTTCGAGTCCTCTCCGCGGCAAATTCTGAACAGTACTTGAAGAGTTCCCAATAAGGAGGAAACTGCTCTACTAGATGAATTGCCTATACTACCCTATACAGTGCTTCGTTTATACAACCAGGTGTACATACCAAGCTCGCAATCCAGAAATTAATAATTATCGTTTTCTTTGTTGGTTGAATTAAGCTACGGAGATAATTCATTTTTAGCCTCGTTTATTTGACATTAGTGTGATACCGCACTGTGAGTGACTTTAGTTGCATTTAATTATATTATTGTTTAAATACTCTTGTCTTGAAGGTTGATGCAACATTTTATTTCACATATCTTGAAAAGATATAGAGGTCTATTTTTAGATGATTTTTGCGCCAGGTGATGCTTCTCTGTTGATAATAGACTCATTTGGTGTTTTACATTAGGTAAACGAAGTCTGACACAACTTTCATTTATATACTGTTTGTTGCGGAGAACTAATATATATGCAAGTATGTATTAGGTGTTGCGAACCTAGTGACAACTTAGTTCAGTTGTGACCAGAAGGATAAAACAAAGACAGCATGGACGGAAAGTATAATCTCATGCACATTCGTTTCGTGCTTACTGGCGACTCATCAGTAGGAGCCGGTATTACGCCCTTTAACCACTATATATTTGGTAGAAGAATGTGGAATAATAGGACGGTACAATCTCCTAGACGAATGTGTAAACCTGCAATAGTGAAGCTAACATCATCTAAAGTTAACGACAATGCGACTTCAACGCTAACTCACACAATATAATATATATACCGAGTCTGTAAAGGATACTAACACTATGGCTATTGTGTTAGTAACCGATACCAACATTATAGTACCGAAAAGGTACATGGTACTAACACTATGGTTTCCGAGTCGGTACATGGTAACCAACATGATGGATATCAATTATGCTATAGTTCACCGAAATTGAGAATTACAACAATTTCTGAACACCTGTTACTCCAGTAAATCCATACACTCTGGCCTTGATCGATATCAGTTATCACATTTCGCGGTAAGCATGACATCAATCAATTCAATATATTACAGTTAAATACTGTTTGTTGTGAAGAGCTAATATATATGCAAGTATGTATTAGGTTTTGCGAACCTAGTAACAAATTAGTTCAGTTGTGACCAGAAGGATAAACCAAAGGCAGCATGAATGGAAATTATAATCTCATGCACATTCGTTTCGTGCTTACCTTCATTTGCCAGACTACAATGGATACTATGTAATTGTCAAATCCTATTGAACCACCGCAAATTGCTCCATCATCTTATACTCGACCCGTCCTCATATTATACCTTCTAAAATGCAGGCACATAACTATCTACCATACTCGACCAGAACGATTTTCTCAGTCCCAATTAAGAAAAAAGATCGGTCTCTGTTGTAATAATAGGATATGGAGGCTGAAAAGTATCAGACATTGATCACTTATATAGCCTTACTGTACAATTCGTTCGAAAAATATTTTGAAAAATGGTGCAATAGCACCAATTATAATTTTAGCATGTAAACCAAAAGTTCTCACAAGAAATTTTCGGATGGTTTCTACGCGACTTTCTCTTTCTTCCTAAGCCGTTCAAGGTTAATAATAATAGAGAATCGCTTTATAAAGACACAGACACTATATTTCCATAGAACATAGTTCTAATAGTAAAATCTAATTAACTTTTATACCGATTATATCTTGGGCGATCGGAATAAGGTGCAAATCTAAATTAACTCAGTAGCTAACAGAAAATGTAACCGAATAGTTTCTCTATGGAATCAATTGATGATCACACAAAATATATACATATAATAAGAGTTAAATAGGTAATTTAGTAAAAATGACGTTTAAATTAATCCAGTAAGTTTGACATTAAAAGATTCAACCAGTCTGTCGCTCGGCCCGCTTGGCATCTGACTTATTTTACACCAATTTAGCCAAACAACCATTTAGTCTAGCTGTACACTGAAAAACGATTTATCACGCACATAAAACTTCCTTCATAATAGTTAGTGGTTAATATTTCGATCAACACACCGGTGGTCATTTTCACAATTCGCGCTCCTACTAATTTTGACTGGGTTTTTTGGTATTGTAAAACTTTAATATTGTAGGTCTATTCTTGAATGATATTCGCGCGGGGGGGGCGTTTTATTGTTAAGCGACTCCTTCTTTTCCGATCAAGCTGTTATCCTACACTCATCCAAAATTCTTTCCTTAATATTCAATCATTGATATATCGATCTGAATGCCTGTCGTATTTTTCAAAATCTGTGCTTCTTCTCAGTTAGATTCTGCGTTAGTTTATGTTGTAGAACTTGGATATTATAGGTCTATTTTTGAATGATTTTTGCAGCGCGTGATGTAGATTCATTTCTAATAGACTTACCTTTCCTATGTAAGAATTTTTTCAACCACATCCAAAACTTATTGACAGTTTTTTTTATTGAACAACAAAGATGTGATAGAACCGCATTTTCATTGGGACGAATACAAACTCAGCCCAATCGAAGACAAAACGAAAATAAAAATTGTGATCAATCGGATCTTTGTGAAACTGTCCGTGCAAAGCTAATACCCGCGTACGCAAAACGCGGCATTGGAAAATATGAAGCTGGCACTCCACAATCAAATTTCAAAAAAATACTATGAATATATATGCATATACATATATGATTTTGAAATTGCATCTAGTTAAAAAAGAAAAATAGAAAATGAGGTACTATATGCACAATTTTGTCAATTAATATGTCTTTTATTTCATTTGGAGTAGTCACTAAGTGAGTATAGACTTGGGGTATGAGTATAGCTAAGTGATTAACTGACGAAAATAATTGAATGAATGAGGAATTTGCTGATTAAACGCATCTGCGTACGTTTTATTCAATCTGTTGTCTTTATACACCAGTTACCTATTATGCAACACAGGCTGAATTCTAGTTGTTTTTTGTCGTTGGAGATATTTGGAACAAGCTTCATTAGTTTGTATTTTAAAGCTTATGATGTACTGTGGACCGACAGCGGATGTCGTCTGGAGCATCCGAAATATCTTCAGCGTACAAAACAACTGGAATAAAGCCTACAAAAAGAGGTTGATATAAACTGACAACCCGGCATAGATGAAATTCAGTCTGTTTATTAATATATCATTTTTGCTAGCTTGAAGTAAACACTATTCTCATTGTATTTTACCAGTCGTCGGACAAAATAGCAAAACTACCGTCAGTCAAACCGTTTGATCCTGGATAGTCAGTTTGCCGTCGTACTCTGATGATGATCATGGAAGGTCGAAACGCGTCAGTCCATTACGGCCGGCGGTAGTTTTGTTATGTTGTTCGACTACTGGTTAAATAAAATGGGATTGGTGTTTACTTGAAGATCGCAAACTTCATTTAAAGAATTTTTACCACCACACGCGCAATCAGTTATTGTTAAATTAATATATCATGTTCGATTGGTACTTACTTCATTATCACAAACTTCATTCAAATAATGTTATTATTCGATTTTGAAGCTTTATTATACTACTTACGGAACACGTTCCACGTTATGTGCAAAACATAAAATTTAAAGTGTGCCTTAGGTTCTAAATGGAGACATCTGATGTCTAATAACTGGAAATTCGTGCAAAATTCCATCAGTCGAAAATGGGAACTACAATTTCTGTTGAATTAGTGGATTTGCATGTGTGTGGATGTATGCATTTCGCAGTCTACTGTCGTTAAGTTGAAAGTGCTTTATATAACGTTTGGGAAATGCTTAGCTACGTATTTTGTACAATTTTCAAGAGAACACTAGTTAAAACGAAATATATTAAAATCTTAGAAGACATATTTATTTAATTTCTTAAAATGAGCTTACAACTTAGTAATAACCAAACAAAATTTAGGACAAGAAATAAGATTAAATACCACATGTAATTTTGTAGCTGATTCTAACTATTTAACCAATTTTCTTGATGGACCTCATATCGAATGATCTTAAAAAATTTTAAATTTGACATTTCTCCTGTTTTTGAATGCGCAAACGTTTCGAACGTTAATTGACCGGAGAAAAGCGCAGTTTCGCGTTTATCCAATTCTTTCAAAGTGAACAAGACAAATGTATGTATTAATCATTTATTATAATCAAGGTTGCGGTCTTGATATAAACACCTGACCCATTAATTACATACATATGTCAGTATAAACTAAGAATTGTATAGTGTAGAAAAGGCAATTCATCCAGTAGACCGGTTTCGTCCTTATTGGGAACTCATCAAGTACTGGCCAGAATTTGCCGCGGACAGGATACGAACCTGGGCACGTCTGCTTCGGAATCTGGTGCTCTAACCACTGAGCTATCCTGCCGCACACTACACTACACACAATTTTCAGTTATATACTAACTAATGTAACTTGGTTAGTCAATTTTTCCTTTAGGTGGAGCTCATATGGCATCCATTTAGACCCAAAGTTCCAACTAACCATGCCCAATCTGTCATTACTGAACAGACACCACATTACATGGGGAAATGGTATTGAAATGAACATTTATATAATTAAACGAACATTGGTTGCGCGGGTGGTGATAACAATTATTATAATCAAGGTTGCGGTCTTGATATAAACACCTGACCCATTAATTACTTACATATGTCAGTATAAACTAAGAATTGTATAGTGTAGAAAGGGCAATTCATCCAGTAGACCGGTTTCGTCCTTATTGGGAACTCATCAAGTACTGGCCAGAATTTGCCGCGGACATGATACGAACCTGGGCACGTCTGCTTCGGAATCTGGTGCTCTAACCACTGAGCTATCCTGCCGCACGCTACACTACACACAATTTTCAGTTATATACTAACTAATGTAACTTGGTTAGTCAATTTTTCCTTTAGGTGGAGCTCATATGGCATCCATTTAGACCCAAAGTTCCAACTAACCATGCCCAATCTGTCATTACTGAACAGACACCACATTACATGGGGAAATGGTATTGAAATGAACATTTATATAATTAAAAGAACATTGCCTTTTTTTCCTTGATGAGTTCCCAATAAGGATGAAACCGGTCTACTGGATGAATTGCCTTTTTTTGTGCGGCAGGATAGCTCAGTGGTTAGAGCACCAGATTCCGAAGCAGACGTGCCCAGGTTCGTATCCTGTCCGCGGCAAATTCTGGCCAGTACTTGATGAATTCCCAATAAGGACGAAACCGGTCTACTGGATGAATTGCCTTTTCTACACTATACAATTCTTAGTTTATACTGACATATGTAAGTAATTAATGGGTCAGGTGTTTATATCAAGACCGCAACCTTGATTATAATAATTGTTATCACCACCCGCGCAACCAATGTTCGTTTAATTATATTATATCTTAGAACCGCATTTCCAATTGAAGTAAAAATGAGTCAACCCGATCAAAGACAAAACAAAATTGGAAATAGTGACAAATCGGATCTTTGTGTAACTGCCCGTGTACAGCTATTACCCGCGTACGCAAAACGCGGCATTGATAACCTGAATGCTTACACACCGCAAAACATTGAGTTCAAAAGCGTTTAATTATATGTATGTATTAATCGTTGTAAAGAATTAGAATATGGGCATTTAGGTATTAATCATAATGTATCTAGTTAGCTCATATTGTATCGGGAATATATGTCGAAGTCAGTATGAACAGAAGCTGTATGCTTATACGCGCATGAATTTTGTGCTTCCTGGTGATTAATCAATAGGAGCCGGCACGATGCCCGCAAATATTGCGATAATAAATTAATTTATGAGCATTCTCTCAACGTTAATTTTTGCATGTGATGTAGAACGTCTACTGTGAGTAGCATAATTAAGCCTAAAATAAAATAGTAACTGGTATTGAATAAAACTGGTGATAATAAAGTAATTACCAATCTTTTTCAAATCAAGTTTGCGAGCTTGAAGTAAACACTAATCCCATTGTATTTAACCAGGCGTCGAACAACATAACAAAACTAATGCCAGCCGCAATGGGATTGGCGTTTACTTCAAGCACGCAAACTTGATTTAAAGAATTGTAACCACCACCCGCGTTATCAATCATTGTTTAATTGTATTGCCTGTATATGTATATGTGGCGAAAGCTGCAAACAGTTAATGTTCGTGACTGTATAGAAATTGTGCAGCCGACATTTCCAGTCATGTACAATTTATTTAAGACTACTAGAGGTGAGAGCCGCATATCTAAATTTGCTTTCCATATATATGCAATGCGGTTTGATCCTCTATAGTCAGTTTGCGGTCGTACTCTGATGATGATCATGGAAGGTCGAATCGCGTTAGTACGACAAGTTAAATACAATAGGATTGGTGATTACTTTAAGCTCGCTAACTTGATTTGAAGAATTATTATCTCCACTCGCGCAATCAATGATTGTGTATTTGCATTACTTATATAAATGTGGCGAAGGCTGCCAAAGGTTAATGCTCGTAACTGCATGGAGATTGTGCAGCCGACATTTCCAGTAGAGTAAAATGTATGCGGGACTACTAGAGGTTAGAGCCGCATATCTTATTTTGCTTTCAATTTGTATGTATTGCGGCTTGATCCTCGCCGGTTAGTTTGTCGTCGTGCTTCGACGATAAATATAAAAGTTTGAAACGCGTCATTATGTGTGCTTGACGTAGTTTTGCTATGTTGCGCGACTGGTTAAATGCAATGTGAATGGTGTTTATATCAATCTGGTAACTCTGATTTAAAGAAATATTGAGGGGTAGACAAAATTGTGCAATTTTTTGTTGCTTCCTGTTTGTCTTTGTTTATCACGAAGTATTTTCTCATAAATAGTGAGCGCCGAAAAGCGTGTCAAAGTAAGTAGAATACAAATTATGTTAGTTAAAATTGTCTAATGGCACTAAAAGTTACAAAAAATTATATATTCGAAGCAAGGTAAGTTAATATAGAAAAATCTACAGAACATCGGGTTTTCTAAATAATTATAGAAACGAAGTAAATTAAAGACGTCTTCCTCTATATCTTCTTGACTGCAAAGAACCAATCTGTAAGCATTCACGCTTCAGATACGGCGTGCGTAATAAAAAAACCAAAAGTCGGTTTGAACAAACTTGCAATGTATTGTACGCATACGTCTTGTGCATAACGGTGTGTCATCAGCAGGAGCTGATACCACACGTCAAAGCCACTATAGATTTTGCCAAGAAATGTGATACATTTAGACTATACTATCTTCCTGGTTATACACATTAAGAGAATGGCAATGTGCGCTTGAAATAATGTGCGACTTCAAAGAGAGCTCACTATTTATAATATTCACCAACCCTGTCGAGGATACAAAGAGAATAATTTCACGTAATTGAAGATTAAGGGCTTTTCCGAAGAAATGCTGTTTCAACATAAACCTCATATTGTGCCTCGAACGACTTAAGCTATCACATTTTAAGGTAATTACGGCATTATTCAATTGAACACATATTATTATAAATTCTTAGGAGTAACGAACTTAAATAAAGGCATTTATATTTTAGGCATGACGTAACTAATAAAGAGTTAGATACTTAAACGAACATCGGTTGTGTTGGCGGTGATAAAATTTACTATAATCAAGGTTGCGAGATGAGTTCCCAATAAGGACGAAACCATTCTACTGGATGAATTGCCTTTTCTACACTATACAATTCTTAGTTTATACTGACATATGCAAGTAATTAATGGGTCAGGTGTTTATATATATATATATATATATATATATATATATAAAGGATCATATTTGAAGGTGACTTCAATCATATTGAAATATGTATACGTCTAGAAGATGGCATCGAGCGTCAGTACCCTATTATTTAACCAACAGAATATTAGATTGGATCGTACAACCTACTTCTAATAATGATTTATACAATTCAAAACAAGTAACTTATAGGTGTATAGGTGGATGTCATTTGTTAAAAAGCTACCTTTGAAGTGTGACTGGCGACAGTTTTTCTATGTTGTTTATCGACTGGTTAAATAAAATTGGGTTGGTGTTTCCAAGTTCGCAAACTTGATTTGTATAATTTTAACCACAATCCAAGCAATCATTGATTGTCTAAAAGCCACTTTCCCGTTTTCCATAAATCAGATAATTTATTATTAGTATTGCGTCTGCAGTAGCTGATTTTCCTCTCGTATCGGCTGATTCTATATTTAACTTATTCAGTGTGGTGTATCCATTCAGAATTATGTCTTTCAGACTATCATGAATGAAATATTCATTATCAATTTGTTGGTGTGGTTTAACTCTGTTTTGCTGCATGATACAAATATATAGACGAACGTAAGTAAACATCTTGGTCTGCCACACGATGGGTTCAGAAAGCATATTCACAAAACACAATTTACCAGGTCCCTCCAATGGAATCTACTGGCGGTTAGACGAACGAGGATCTTCTCTTGGTTAGCAATGATAAGGTGTGGTGTGATCAAATGACCGATAGCACGAACGATGTTATCCGACCAGAAAATTGTTGTTTAATCTCTTATACGAATCCAGAAATTCATTGGAGCTGCCATAGTAGCCTGACTAGCAAGATACGTAGACGGCCTTCTTCGGAAGTGCTTCGACAGAAGCAATAGAATTGGCTTAATTAAATGCGGCAAGGGTAGCCCGTGAAAAAAGCCGCCAAATTGGTATTGGTCGGCGCATATAATTCGTTCTTGGCTAATGCCTAATAAACATTTGAATGAAAGTGACTCTCTCTTATATATGTTGCTTTTAAAATGTAATGTGAAGCTGGCCGAAAGTACACAAATATTTACGCTTGGATAAATTTCTTCTATATTATGCATGGCGCCTCTAATATCAATTTAGCTCGTTTAGAACAAAGTTTATTGCAGCAAATTCGCTGATGTTGCTATCCAACCTTCTGCTCATGCTTAAACTGGTCTGACAAACTTTAAATAGATAAAATTATTTATTCTAATCTATGTTTATATTTTCATTCCTTGCAGAAATATACAATTAATACAGTTGCGATAGTTTGAATGGCTATAGTTATCTGTTATCAGGAGAAATGTTAACTAAAAATATGCTCCAATTACGCTCGTTTATTACGAGAAGGAGTTTTGTAATTATGATAGATGGCATGCGCTAATAACTTAGCAGAGCTGAAATTTTATACGATTGATAATTTAAAATCTTGGAGCGGAATTTTGTCAACTTGACATACGTCACCTTAGTACACATCATAATTCGTATCATAAATCATATCGTAATTTTTTTGTATCGATAAATTTTACAATTTTTTCAAACGGACTGAAGAGACCGTATTTTTGCCTTTCGGCGAGTTGATCCTAAATTCAGTCTTTGAATAAAACGATCACAACAAGTTTGTTTATTCTCGTAGTCTATACTCGACACCATTTTTATTATAGTACTCTCCTTGATTATGTTGCTTGGTCATTGCTTCACGAGAATCACAGTAAGCACGAAACGAATGTGCATGAGATTATAATTTCCGTTCATGCTGCCTTTGGTTTATCCTTCTGGTCACAACTGACCTAATTTGTTACTAGGTTCACAACACCTAATACATACTTGCATATATATTAGTTCTTCGCAGCAAACAGTATTTAACTGTAATATAGTGAATGGCGGATTGGATTCCGGTCTGGCAACAATATTATAGATCATTAATTTACCCTAAGTTATTACTTGAACAATGATGTGTATCGCCGTCTCACGTTATTCTTCCTCAATAACTTTAAATTACCATTCGATACAGTGAGCTTCAATTTGATACTGATTGTTCTACCCAGAAGAGGAGTACTCGTTAACTTTGGAATTGTTGTTCGAAATCCTTACGCTAATAATGGAGAATTTATTAGGGTACACACGACTGACTACTTTGTTAATATTTTAAGCATTATAAAAAAGCAACAATATGTACATGCTTTTTACGTTCAAGATGCTTTTGTCGAAATTACTACCAACGGTTGATTACTCGTTCTGGAGTTCACAGTTGAACTTGTTCTACAGTTGGAAAATCGAGATTGTGCCCAGCTTACCATTTACAAAAAAAGCAGTCATAATTGGAATTTTGTGTGAATTTGGCACACACTTAACACAAGGCATTAATTTTCATCACCAAAAACTCAATTCAAATCTACGGTTTCTATATAAATATTTTGAAGTGGTTCATCGATTCACAAATCTTGGAAGTTTCATCAAAAGCTCGGGAATTATACGGAGTAAGCTAAGCATGAGCAGAGCAAAATCTAGAGCATTGCTTTCCTACTCTCGACAGCTATGGCAAAATTGGAATATCTTACAATGATTTAGAGGCCGTGTGTACGGCATAGCTTGGCGTTCATTATCGTAAAACGCCAGTAAGTCTCGAGTTTTATTGAGTTGGTGATCTTAGATTCATAAAGGAATTAGCTAAACGTTGGTTTGCACACAGCCTATATAGGCCGTAAAAAACAATTAGCCGCTACTTAACCCTAAAGGCGTGTCTGTTGGAGCCGAAAATATGTACGTGGCGCTAGATTGTCGAACACAGCCGAATAAATTGTGCCTTATTTCTGGCTACTGCCAGATTAACCCGACACACGGAGCGAGGAGTTGAGGTAAATTGTGAGGGAATAAAATATAATAGTCGGTCGTATTTACGTTTTTTTGTTTGTGTTCAGTTCGTATTTCAAGATGCTGTCCATGTAATTGTGTTTTAGGTTTTACCACTTAGTAACAAATTAGTGAAAATATGACCAGAAGGATAGACTAAAGACAGAATGTCCATGCGTTTGTCACCGTTCTTGTACGGAAATCCTGCGTGATATGGTAATGAGCTGGGTCTAGAGGCGATCCGGCTTTAGATATCCACAAGTCTTTAAATCAAGCTTGCGAGCTTGATTTAAAGAATTGTTACCACCACCCGCGCAATCAATTATTATTTAAATTGTATTGCCTATATATCCACAAGTGTTGTATACTTCGTAGTCGCTTTCTATTTTATTTACGGGGTTTAATTTGAAGTGACTGTATGTTTTGAAGTGAACTGTTAAAAGGAAAGATCAATTGTGTTGCCTTGTGGGTAACTTGGCCTTGTGTTTGAAAATGGGGATGACCTTGTTTTTGTGTTTTCCTTTGGCATGTCTTTGTAGAATAGCTCCACTTCCTATTTCAACTGAAACATTCATCCTTTTTATGTCTCCTTCCTTCTACGGGATTTTCTACGTTAAACGACAGTAAAGAACCAGTCTGTTATTCTGATGTAGAGCAATGTTTGATGAATATAAAAATTATGACGATGATGGTGATAATGGTGATGATGATGTTTTCTACGCATTTTAACATTTTCGCGCAATTATATTTATGCGCCAATGAACTAAATAGTTTGGCCGTGCAAAAAGTGTTATTTTACTGCAAATAACTACTGATGTGTAGACATTCCCAACGAGAGTCAACTTTCCATTGTAAATATCCAACATTATGAAGGAATTTATAAGAAAGAAAATTCAAATACAATTTTAGGGTAACATGAGTTGAGTTAGAACTTTTTCGTTAAATTATGCCAATGACCTTAATTATGTTTGGAAATGCGAGAAAAGCAAATAAAGACATAGCAAGGCTTTTAGCTTTTTTTGTTTTTCTAATAAGAAAAGGAATTTGGTTTTTAGTAGAATTAAACGGATAAAGTCAATAAAGGCATAATCAGTTATAGGGGTTTAGTTCACCTCTGCTTATCATTGAATTACGCCTTATTATTAATATTATTATTTATTATGTCTAATATTCATTATTCAGGAAAATAACTGTTACCAAAGGTGTTCCAAAACGAAAGAAATGAGAAGATAATATTCATGATAATGGACCAAAAATTACTTGAAACGAGTATTTTAAGGTAATAGACGGTAGGGTAGTCTGTAATGATAATTATTTATCAAGGAATCAAGGATTACTATGGTGGGTTCCTATAAGGATGTTTCAAGTGGCTACAAATCCGGATGTAAGCACACCCACGTCAATAACCCTCGATTTATGAAAATTTTTCGCTCTTCAAATTTTAAAGCCTAAATCAGTCTAAAATAGGACATTCAAAGAAGCTGGAATTTTACTGCCTCCGCGTGAAACCACATAATGCTGCACCAGGTTTTTGTGGTGGAGCACATGGTAATCCCGAAAAAAGCTCGAGCTATATGAAAGCTTGAGGGAGGCGACAGTAGATGTGACAGTATCGATGGAGGTCATTAGTTGACTAATTATCTACAGTTAAATACTCTTTGTTGCGAAGAACTAATATATATGCAAGTATGTATTAGGTTTTGCGAACCTAGTAACAAATTAGTTCAGTTGTGACCAGAAGGATAAACCAAAGGCAGCATGAACGGAAAGTATAATCTCATGCACATTCGTTTCGTGCTTACTGGCGACTCATCAGTAGGAGCCGGTATTACGCCCTTTAACCACTATATATTTGGTAGAAGAATGTGGAATAATAGGACGGTCCAATCTCCTAGACGAATGTGTAAACCTGTAATAGTGAAGCTAACATAATCTGAAGTCAACGACAATACGACTTCAATGCTAACTCACACTATATAATATATACCGAGTCTGTAAAGGATACTAACACTATGGCCATTGTGTTAGTAACTGATACCTTTTTTGAAATCGTTGAGTACCGGATACTAACACTATGGTTTCCGAGTCGGTACATGATACCAAACTGATGGATATAAATTTATGCTAAAGTTCACCCAAATTGAGAATTACAACAATTTCCGAACACCTGTTACTCTAGTTAAACCATACACTCTGGCCTTCATCGATATCAGTTATCACATTTCGCGGTAAGCATGACATCATTCAATTCAATATATTACAGTTAAATACTGTTTTGTTGCGAAGAACTAATATATATGCAAGTATGTATTAGGTTTTGCGAACCTAGTAACAAATTAGTTCAGTTGTGACCAGAAGGATAAACCAAAGGCAGCATGAACGGAAAGTATAATCTCATGCACATTCGTTTCGTGCTTACTGGCGACTCATCAGTAGGAGCCGGTATTACGCCCTTTAACCACTATATATTTGGTAGAAGAATGTGGAATAATAGGACGGTACAATCTCCTAGACGAATGTGTAAACCTGTAATAGTGAAGCTAACATAATCTAAAGTCAACGACAATGCGACTTCAATGCTAACTCACACTATATAATATATATACCGAGTCTGTAAACGATACTACCACTATGGCTATTGTGTTAGTAACTGAAACCTTTTTTGAAATCGTTGAGTACCGGATACTAACACTATGGTTTCCGAGTCGGTACATGATACCAACCTGATGGATATAAATTTATGCTAAAGTTCACCCAAATTGAGAATTACAACAATTTCCGAACACCTGTTACTCCAGTTAAACCATACACTCTGGCCTTCATCGATATCAGTTATCACATTTCGCGGAAAGCATGACATCATTCAATTCAATATATTACAGTTAAATACTGTTTTGTTGCGAAGATCTAATATATATGCAAGTATGTATTAGGTTTTGCGAACCTAGTAACAAATTAGTTCAGTTGTGACCAGAAGGTTAAACCAAAGGCAGCATGAACGGAAAGTATAATCTCATGCACATTCGTTTCGTGCTTACTGGCGACTCATCATGATGGGTAAACTGAATATGGCAGCCGAAATATCATCAAGGAACAAGATGACTGGAATTCAGTTTGTATTGGTCACAACACAGATCAGGTGAACTTTATTCATTATTTGGAAAATAGGCTCTTATGTAAGACAACAGTGAAGCCTTAATTATATCTATGATTTTTGGGTGACATATTAGTGATCTGGAACCATGGTCATGATTATAAGGGGTTTTTTAAATTTAATTAATAACATGGTCGAACTACAACTTACGTTTGAAAGGGAGTCATCTTGTTAATTACTATTTTTGAATTTTGATTTAATTACAAATGATCATAAATTTAAAAGAGATAATTTTAGGAAACGTTCTTACTGGCGAATACTTAATTCCAAGTCAAACCATCCGTATTGGATGAAAGTCTGTATCTTAAGACACTAGAAATAAGCTTTAGATTCACTTATATAAAACATAGGGAATTGAAATTAGGCAGATTGCGTGATAATAAAAGCACCAATGATGAATTCGCAAGTCAATTTAATCTTAATTTGAGGTAAGTAAAATCTGATAGAGCGAAGGAAAATCGTAGGGCCATGGTATTATCCGACTCCGATCTAAGCGGAAAGGTAAAATCAACAGCTTCAAAATGCAATATAAAATCCGTTATAACACAATGCATTACCATGGGCACTAGACTTCCTTAGAGTTATCAGGAGTGTATGAAATCCAACGCAAAGATTAGTATCATGTATTTTGTTGAAACTATACACTAAACCAAGTTAAGAAGGATAGTGCATAGAACGGTATGTATGTACATGTTATTAGATCTGCACGTGCCTAACATAAGATAGAGACTAGACACAAAATTAACTGGGATGACTGTAGACGGCGAGATTGATTAAGTAATCTTTTGAAAGTAAAACCAACAGATGATATTATGAATGAAATAGCGGTAGAATATATTTTTTGTTCGATTTTATAAGAAAAAAACTAGTGCATGAATCAGAATCTGAAACTAGTTCCAGTAAAAAAATAAGATTTGCTCATTAGTGGGCTTAGAAACTTATTACTGGTTAATATAAAATTTGTAGTATAATCCTTAAAAATTTAATCGTTTAACTTTTATCCTATTATATTTAATTTATGGCTTTTTGTGAGTTAATCGCTTGTTAAGAGAATTTTAGCTTAATTATCGAGTTTAATAATATTGATCATTAAATCATGAATTAAATTTTATAATTGCCTTGTCTTACCACGGCTTATTTTATTTGATATCGTAAATTTCGCAAAGAAAGGGTTTATGTTGGTGTAATTTTATGTATTATGGTACAAAAAAGAGAAAAATAACACAAAATAAAAGGCACATACATACCCAGTTTGTGTATTTTCATATATACAGAAATAAAAACTTGTGTAAAATTGTTTTTTTTACTGAGTATGTTGTCAAGCCTGAAGATAGGATTGAAAATGAAGTCCCGAAAATTCAGAAAACAATCGGCAAATCTTCATTCACAAACATTTCCGGACAATCAGTGTAAGGAAAGCTTCAGAGTCATGGGACCTGTGAGAACCTATCAATTATTTAAAAAACAAGTTGTGCATCTAATCAATCGAACGACTTAGAAGAACTACCGTCAGTCCCATGTAGTAGCGCGTTTTAACTTTCATGGTCATAATCGAAGAATAACGACTAACTGACCAATGAAAATTCACTGGGATTGGTGTTTATCTCAACCTTGCAAACTTGATTTAAATGAATTGGGCTGCATATTTTCTGTGCTATCATCATCATACAATTTTTTGCCCCTTTCTCAACATTTTTAAGGGCTTTTGGATTGTGCAATCGACGATACACGTGAAACAATTACATTCATTTATATTGTGTTTGAGTAATTAAGTTTAACGCCAATTCAGTAACCTACACAAGTGTAACAAAGGCTGCAAAATTCATATACGTGACTGCATACAAATTATACAGACAATATTTGAGTCAAGTACAATTCATGTAAGACTACTAGCGTTCAGATCCGCATTGCCAGTTTTCCATAACTTATTCATACTTTGTAGTTTGTTCATTATTATTCAGTTCACCTTTATGTACTAATGATGATCATCTAAAGTTGAAACGCTTCAAGACGCGCAAATGAGATTAGACCATCCATTTTGTAACTGGTCTAATAAAATGGGACTGTGTGTTAGTTTGCTAACTTGATTTTAATAATAATAATAATAATAATAATAA
>JAQBSW010003277.1:0-45000 GCA_029291075.1 Eudiplozoon nipponicum
AGCCCTAGTGTTATCAAATATCTACTTAAATCATACAAATCTTGTGTCACATTTGACGACAGCATTAAAAATAAGTAAAAAAACAGAATTTAACTATCTTTATTTTCATGATACTGCGATTAATGATGTTTTTGAGATAAATTTCGGCAAGAAATTAAGGATTTTTGCAGAACGATTCAATGTACAGCTCCTGCTGAGCGACATATTGAAAGAATAGTTAGTAGTGCTTAGAACAGATGGGCACTGATAAACAGGAATTTCTTAACGAACGATTTAAAATTAGAAATGTATACATTTTGGATTAGACCGATACTGGAATATTCTGCTGCTACTTGGAATACAATGAAGAAGGATTGTCAAATCGGGTGTATGGTTACGTAAGAAGTACACAGTCCCTTGCCTAATAAAAGGTTATCAAGTAACAAGTTAGCTCAAGATATAGCAGGAATGACCTTAATAGATGTGAACGAGAATACTAGCTCATTAAACTCAAATAGGTGTATTAGGACTGAAATCGACTTGGCATCTATGGGGTTCACACTAACTAAAATAAACAATTTCTAGTCATGGTTGTAATTTATGCATAATGTTACGCTCAAATTATAACTTGATTTTTCCAATTCTCTGGTCTGTGAACTTCGATGATAAATCTATAACTATTTATATAATAAATTATTGTACACATGCGATTAATTATAAAGAACGTTTTTTTACTTTATCATAATATAAATATCAAAATAGATAAAACGTTTGCAGTGATATTACTGATGGACTTTTAGATGTTGATAAATCGTATATCATAAATATTGAAGTTCACTTACCTATATGAGACTAAATGGACATATTTATGTGATGTTGTATATTTATATATTGTACATTTTCTAATATTATTATCCATTTGATGTAAAATGTGTAGTTTGAATCCAAATAAAGATATCCTTTTCTAAATAAACTGTCCAGACCTTGTTCTCAATCCATGAATCTATTTTATTATCTTAATATAGGCTCTCGTCCACTGAATCAAGTGTAATACTTTTATACAATAGCACAGTCTCCGAAACCATAAAGTTTGCAGCCATACAAACTGTAGTGTGCTGACATACATAGTGCAGAACACCGAGCTAATGTGTTTCAAAACGTTTCTTTGTACAGCTTCTATCTTATTTGACAAACATTTATTCATTGGGTTCAAAGCAATGGCGGCGTATTCGAGAATCGGCCTAATCAAAATAATACACATTTGTAATTTTATATCATATGGGAAGATACTTATTTTTATTAGCGCCCATCTATTCTTAGCACAAAGTTTCAATATAATTTAAATCAAGTTTGAGAGCTCAAAGTAAACACCAATCCGACTTTATTTAACCAGTCGTTGAACGACATAGCAAAACTACCGCCAGTCGCACACACTGACGCGTTTCGAACTTCCAGGATCATCATCAGAGTACTACGGCAAACTGACTATCGAGGATCAAATCGCATTGAATATATATGGAGAGCAAAATTAGATATGCGGCTCTCACCTCCAGCAGTCTCGCATACATTGAACTTGACTGGAAATGTCGGATGCACAATTTCTATGCAGTCACGAACATTAACTGTTTGCAGCTTTCGCCACATATACATATATAGGCAATACAATTTAAACAATAATTGATTGCAGCTTTTGCCACAAATCAAAATATAAGCAATAAAATTAAACAATAATTGATTGTGCGGGTGGTGGTAACTGTTATTTAAATCAAGTTTGCGAGCTTGAAGTAAAAACATATCCCATTGTATTTAACCAGACTTCGAACAACATAGCAAAGCAACCGCCAGGCGCGCACACTGATGCGTTTCGACTTTCCATGGTTGTCATGGCCAAAGTTTTGCTATCTTTAAACAATGATTCCAGTCAAGTTCAATGTATGCGAGACTGCTAGAGGTGAGAGCCGCATATCTAAATTTGATTTCAATATATATTCAATTCGATTTGATTCTCGATAGTCAGTTTGCCGTCGTACTCTGATGATGATCATGGAAGGTCGAAACGCGTCAGTGCGTTGCGGCTGGCGGTAGTTTTGTTATGTTGTTCGACGACTGGTTAAATACAATGGGATTGGTGTTTACTTCAAGCTCGCAAACTTGATTTAAAGAATTGTTACCACCCCCCGCGCAAACAATTATTGTTAAATTCATAACATTGTTTGTTATCGGCTAGTTAGACCTCTTGCCTGCTCAGATAAATGTTCAAGGAAGTTTGATCCGCGTAACTATCATTAAATGATGTTGGTTTTGCAATGTCCCGAGATTCGTTTAAAAATATGATTTTGATGTTTACTTCAATTTAGATGGCTTTATTTAAAAAAATGTTATATCAGTGGCTGATTTCAACTTCATCTATCTAAAAAAATAAAACTCTGGCAAATAAAGCATTGTATTTTTAATATCGTTTTTTATTCCGATTTCTCAAATACACGAGGTGTTGTTCAAACTTAATGATAAGTTTAAATTTTGATGTAAAACAGCCTGGAAGGGAGAGTAAACTAAAATTTTAATTATAAACGCCATTAATCCGTCTTATCTTAAATTTTAATTGACACCAA
This sequence comes from Eudiplozoon nipponicum, assembly GCA_029291075.1. Taxonomy (NCBI): domain Eukaryota; kingdom Metazoa; phylum Platyhelminthes; class Monogenea; order Mazocraeidea; family Diplozoidae; genus Eudiplozoon; species Eudiplozoon nipponicum. Next base: position 2,592 of record JAQBSW010003277.1, read on the forward strand.
TTTAACGTATACGGTTCTATTAAAATGTTGTTTTTATTTTGGAAAAGTTGAACGCCAGTTCAGCTAAGCTTCATTTATTTTATAGCTGATCTTATCTTATTAATACCTTCTGTGCAATAGTGAAAGTCATACTACTAATACTGCTAATACTATTACTATTACCACCAACACTACATTACTACAACACTACACCTGCTACCAATACTACTACTATTACCACTACCGCCACTACAACTAAATTTACTCCTATACTACTACTACTACTAATAATAATAACAATACAAATACTACCACTATTACTGTTAATATTACTCTCCCTCCTACTACTGCAAATACTACTAATAACACTACTGCTACTATTATCACAACCACAAATACTACTACTAGTAATATTAATATTAATAAACTTCTACTTTTACTGCTACTGATAATAATAATACGGTGGAAATGAAGAAAAAAATAAACACTTTCTCATATTGTTACTACTATCTCTGGTACTACATCTCCTACACCTAATAGTAGCACATCAAAGCAAACTATTTTCAAATTCGTTCATTGTCGACATAACTATCTGGTTGGAAAAAATGCAATTTGTTTAGCTGAATGGCGCAGTAACCAGGTTTCTATTAGTCTGGCTTGTATGCAATGTAATATTGCATTGTCTATAGTCGCTGTTTTCTATTGTACAAGAAATGAGGCAATATTCACATTTGAGAGATTTCCTACACATTATTAACTTTCTTGAATGTTTGATTTAATATGCAGACTAAAAAGCATTTGAACGCCACTTGCGTTAGCACACACGTAGACAGCAAACACATCAACACACCCAGAGTTTGATAGCGCAATTAGCAGACTTTCATATTTAATGGTGCTTCACTTCATCACATTCATTAGCTTGGAAAGATGGAACGTGAATTCCGTGCATACACACGTGTCTCACGCCTGCAAAATCAGAAGCATGGCTTCTCCTCCATTTGCAATCAGGTAGGAAAACAGAAATAATTGGATAGAACTGGTTGATGTTTTTTATTTGCGTTAATTTTTACGCACAGAGTTGGCAGGTGCCAGATAAAAAAAGATAAAGCATAATATTTATTTATTCCTGTTTGTGAAGAACAAGCATGTACCTATTATGACATGCATCAGGCCTGCTTTGCTTATTAACGTGTACGGCCATGAAGACCTAGGAAAAGAGGTCAAAGAAAGCATGAAATAAATATGTCAATTCATTGACATGGACGTTACTTACTTATTGGCCACTCACCTGTAAGAACCATCGTCATTTGTACCAAAGGACGTTGCACCATTCAACTCGCTTCACAGAGAAAGAATTAATCGAGGGCGTACTGCTGGCTTATGTGTAGCCGGTTAACACGAAATGTATGCGCAAACGATATTACTACATCTTTTCTTTCCTACTTAAATAAAATGATTGTTATCATTATCCGCGCATCAATTATATTGCATCCAATGATGTTGTCTATCTCATTATTTGAAACAATCATTGATTGTAATTACCTGATCTGTGTTTTGACTAACGCAGCTTTCTTTGTTCCAGTAATTTTCTTTCATCAAAAAAATTGACACTTGCTTCATTTGTTTCGTGAAATGCAACTGATGAAAGCCTACGGTAAGCAAGGCCGAAATATTTTGATGAAAGAAAATTACTGGAACAATGAAAGCTGCGTTAGTCAAAACGCAGATCAGGTAATTACAATTATTCCAGGTGCGCATGAATGCAACTCCTTCAATCATTGATTGTGCGGGAAATGGTAAACATCCTTTAAATAAAGTTTGCGAACTTGAAGTAAACACCAATCCCATTAGATTTAACCAGTCGTCGAACAATAAACCAAAATTACCGTTAATCATACGTACTGACGCATTTCAACCTTCCACAATCATCATCAGAGTACGATGGCAAACTGACGAGCGAGGATAAAACAGCAATGCATATATATATGGAAAGCAAAATTAGATATGCAGCTCTCACGTCTATTAGTCTTGCACACTGTATTTAACTGGAAATGTCGGCAGCATAATGTCAATACAGTCACGGAGATAAACTTTTGTGCAGATTTCTCCATATGTATGTAATACACTTATCAGATCATTGATTGCGCGTGTTTTAGTAACAATTCTTTAAATCAATTTTACGAGCTTGGAGTAAACACCAATCTCATTGTATGTATGTCTACTTCAAGCTCGGCAACTTGATTTATTAACTGTTATCAACACCCACACAATCAATGAATTTTTATTTGTACTACATGTATAGTTGTGGCGATGGATGCAAAAATTTAAAATGAACTGCGCATTGGCAGAAAACTTTCTTGCACCTCAAAATAATTTACCTCTTTAAAAAGGTCAAAACAAAATATAGCCATATTACCATACTTCTGAATGTCTACGATGAACCATATCTAATGATATGCCAAATTAGTTGTCCGTTTTATTGTGCTTCTAATTTATGTAATTAAGTTGTGATAGAATTGCTGATTTGTGTCATATTTGAAAATCATATCAATAATGAAATTTGATGCCAATTTCTAATATGATTTAAATCAACAATCTCCTGCCTATTTGGAGAATCTGAAGATACAACTTAATACCAGATAGTTTAATGATCATTGATTGCGCGAGTGGTGACAACAATTATCTAAATTAAATTTTCGAGTTTGTGATAAACACTATTCTCATTGTAATCTAATCAGGTACACAATCTGATTGGCCATCATCTCAAACGCGCAAATTTTATTTTCATATACATTTGGCCTTGTTTATGTTTTGAACAAACTTTTTTTGAAAGGACCTCAACGTCTTCCGTTGCAATCTCCCTCCAAGCTGTAAACAAAGAGGAGATAATAACTGAAGTAATAGAGCAATTTGTTAGGATATTAACTATTGATCATTCATAAGAAAATTTGTTCAGTCTATCGGATTAAAGGAAAGTTTAAATGGTATTTTTTCGTGTGATGGAATTGGCGAATTACCTGATCCTTGGTGTTCGAAACAAGGTTTTCACCTCCTCTGTCCATATTTTCGCTTGGAATACTTCGGTTCTGCATGCAGGCAATTATATTTATCTGAATACTTAACAATTATTAAAACAAACACGCACATTCATGACACACGTTTATTTAGTGAAAAAAAAAATCAATTTTTGCTCTTTGAACTGCCAGTAAGTATAAAGGAAGACGTTTAAACGAGATTTAACTCTGATCTTATAACCGGTCAATTTTGTGGTGAAATGCGCTAACTGTTGACTAATTGGCCCAGAGGTAGGCCCCGAAATATTTGGAGTGAAAATATGAATCTTGGATGTAAAAACTTTGTTGCGCGATAATGGATTGAATAAGTTAAGACAATATTGAGAACTTCGTATGGCACATTTAAATTTTATAGGCATTGAATACCTTGCCACAAGCTAGCTCATGTACCGTCCTAATTTCCCACATTCCTCACCCAAATATAGGTACGCAACGCCTAATACACAGTTGCATATATATTAGTTCTCCGCTCCAAACAGTAACTAGCTCATGTCGAACAATAAGTATATGTCAAATTAGGCAGGAACATACACGTCTCGCGATTCATTGCGAATCACCTGTAGAAGCCAGCTTCAAGCCTAAAGCCTACTACATATTTGGCCAAGTAATATGAGACGTAGGGACGATACAACCTCCTACGCTTGAACGCATAATATGAATTGTATAATCAAAATCATACAAAGTCGTTACCAATACAACCCTAAAGCTAACTAACATGATATTTTATTTAGAGAGTATTTAAAAGGCACCAACACCATGAATTTGGAGATCGGCTTCGTGTAACAAAAAAAGATAATAACTAACATTCTGTAGACCAGCAAATACATTAACACTTGGCATCGATCAGTTACAGCCGGTGTAAAAAATATGTATTAAGGACAGGAACTGCTACAGCATTGCATAATACTACTTTATAAGTTATTAATACGCCTCGTAACTCTAATGTTGCACTACTACATTGATGCCTAATAGATTGTCGTATGTCTATTAACCGGTGATAAGGTGCCAATGTTGAGCGATCATCAGTTGCTACGGGCGTAATTTTTTGCTATTTTCTGTTTCTGGCTTAACAAAATTTAATTGGTGTGCTCTCGGGTTTGGTAAGATGATTCAAATAATGAGCGTAGCCATCGTGCTCGAAACATTTGAGCAGATTAAATTTACTTGATTTATCATGTTGACTTTTGTGAAGACATTTGTCCAAAATAAATTAGTCTACATTTAGGTATGCCGGTTCAACAGCCCATGTGTTAATGTTACAAATGCGTGTGATGAGATGTCTTGGGAGGAAAATTCAACGAAGCGTATTTCTGTAATATAATATATAATACTCTCATCTAGTTTCCTTATTTGAAAGGTAATGTTGCATTTATATACAAAAAAGTAATCCATTGTACAATAAGATAAGCTTGCGTAGAGTGTGACCTGGCATAGGCGATGGTAATATGTCGTGTTCTACCGCTTTGAACATTTGTAATCAAAGACGTAACATCAAAAGATACCTTAATCTTGTTTTTAACATTTATATTTTTAATTTTGTTTAAAAACTCAAAAGAATCGGCAACCGACTAATTACCTAGTAGTTTAAGTAATGGTTCGAGTAAACGAACTAGCCAATTAGCTAGTGCATGAAACGGAAAATTTACCAAAGATAAAATTGGCCTCATAGGCCAACCTTTTTTGTGTGTTTTTGGTAATCTGTACATTATTGGTGTAGATGATCCAACTGGCTTGAGCTTATGTGCAGTGGCCTCATCAATAAAGCTCGCATTTCAAAAAAAATAATCGTTGGTGGCGCGGGTGGTGATGACAATTATTTAACTCGGGGTTGCTATTTGATATAAAAACCAGTCCGATTGTATACATACATTCTGCAGTATAAACTAATTAATATATAATGTGTGAAAGCCAAATAAGTACAACAGCGTGGCTCAGCGTTTAGAGCAACAGTCTCCGAATTGGACGTACCCAGATACAAGACCTGTTTCTGACAAAGTGTGGACAGTATGTGAAAACTACTCAATTTGAACGAAACCGGTCTTCTGGATCACTATAATTAAGTATGCGAACTTGATACAAATACCTGACCCATGAAGTACATATATTTGTCTGTATAAAATAAGAATTGTATATTATAGAAAAAAACAATTCATCCAGTAGATCTGTTTCGTTCTTATTGGGAACTCATCAGGTACTGACCACATTTTGTCGCAGACAGGTCTCGAACCTGGTCACGTCTGCTTCAGTATCTGGTGCTCTAACCACTGAACCACCCTGCCGCACACTAAACACAATTTTCAGTCATATACTAACTAATTTGACTCGATTAGAGTTTTCTTTTAGGTGGAGCACATATGGCATAAATTTAGACCCAAATTTCCAACGAACCATCACAATTCTGTCATTATTGAAAAGACACCACACTGCATGGGGAAGTGGTATTGAAATGAACATTTATATAATTAAGCGAACATTGGTTGCGCGGGTGGTGATAACATCTACTATAATCAAGTTCGCTAACTTGATATATACACCTGACCTATTAAGGACAAAACCGGTCTACTGGATGAATTGCCTTTTCCACTCTATAAAATTCTTAGTTTATACTGACAAATGTATGAACTTAATGGGTCAGGTGTTTATTTCAAGTTCGTAAACTTGATTATAGTAAATGTTATCACCGCCCGCGCAACCAATGTTCGTCTAATTATACTTGATGCTCAGTTTATGCTGGCAAATGTATGTGTATAATGGGATTGGTGTTTATATTAAGACCGCGACTTTGATTTATGTAATGTCGACGACTTTGTACGCAGCCAGATAAGCTATCAAGTGATTTAGGGTAAGACGAGCCTTGTTCTTTTTAACCCAACTAATTTTGAACAAATCGGTAAATGAGTTTCACAAATTTCCATAATTTTTTCAGAAAGCCTAATCTGTTATTCCATTTTGTCATTTGTTTAAACGTGTGCAGTTGACTTACACCGTGAGCAAGCTAGTCCCAGTTTCGGTTGTCGACGCTGTTTAAATTGGTCCTAATGTCACGCGACCTAACAGTTCAGTTTATTCGTGTTTTAATTCCATGTAGTACACCTTTTCATGGCGCCACTTCAGTTATGGCTTTAGATGAAACGAATAGAAGTGAGTTACGCGAAAACGACAATCAAATCCCCGAACAAAGCACAGTAATTTGTAGTTTCCCACGATAAAAACATAATTACCATGAATAAAATAAGTGCCGGCAATGCACGTGCCCTTATAATGCGGGTGTTTTGTTTATTCTAGTCGAAAAGTATACAACTTTCTTCAAAACAATCAAATTGAATTGGTTTCAGATGAAATGAAAGGTACGTCATTGCAAATAAAATGCGCGCTGCTTATGGGGGTAACAAAGACGCCTCTGGGTTTCTTGAAAGATAACCCAAACCGTTGGCGAATGCTTTTTTACACAAAACGCGGGGATAATATTGGATAAAGTCAATGGAGAAAAGTTGAGTTACTAGTCTGGGCACACAAGCGAAAGAACTGATAATATTGATGTGGAAAATCAATCAAATATCGGCGTCTGGGAAGTCAACGTATAACAGTCTGAGGTGCAACCAATAATCCTCAAGTCTATAAATTCGATTGTCAAAGTGCGAATCCACCAGTCTATTTGACTTAGTGGTTTAGGCTTATATGCATAAATGCTATTCCTCAACGACTAATTTTGCTTGTTTTAATTGCATAATTTTTAATGGAACTGACAGCGTATCTTATGAGATTCAAGTCGTCCTAGACTGCTCGAAGTAAAAGACTGTTAATCTAACATCAAAACCATTCGATTTTCTAATTATGGAAAATTAAGTTTTCGAACTTGAGATAAATACCATTTCAATTTTATTAAACCAGTCACAAAATTCCTAAAAACAAGCGTCAGTCTCACATTTTATGCGCACTTACGTATTCGATAATTCGATTTAGAAATTCTGTTGCGAAAATTAAGTGGGAAACAATATATATCTCTCTCTCTCTCTCTCTCTCTATATATATATATGGAAAATAATCTTCAAATGTTCTTGCAAATTCACCTGTTGAAGCCGTGGTGCTGATATTCACGTTATTACACATTAAATTAAAAAATTTGCTTCAATTACATAATTAAATGGATGCCAGCTTCAAAGTTTTACAAAGTATCTTAAGAAGTTAAAGTTCAGTAAACTGTTATCTTATATATATTAAATTATATTGTATTCAGTTTATTTCGGTTTTAGTTTAAACTGCCCAATTTATACTTTTGTTAGATCTCACCAAGAATAACTTTTTTTAAATTTAAACGAACATTGGTTGCGCGGGTGGTATTAACAATTATTATAATCAAGGTTGCGGTCTTGATATAAACACCTGACCCATTAATTACTTACATATGTCAGTATAAACTAAGAATTGTATAGTGTAGAAAGGCAATTCATCCAGTAGACCGGTTTCGTCCTTATTGGGAACTCATCAAGTACTGCCCAGAATTTGCCGCGGACAGGATTCGAACCTGGGCACGTGTGCTTCGGAATCTGGTGCTCTAACCACTGAGCTATCCTGCCGCACACTACACTACACTACACACAATTTTCAGTTATATACTAACTAATGTAACTTGGTTAGTCAATTTTTCCTTTAGGTGGAGCTCATATAACATCCATTTAGACCCAAAGTTCCAACTAACCATGCCCAATCTGTCATTACTGAACAGACACCACATTACATGGGGAATGGTATTGAAATGAACATTTATATAATTAAACGAACATTGGTTGCGCGGGTGGTGATAACAATTATTATAATCAAGGTTGCGGTCTTGATATAAACACACCTGACCCATTAATTACTTACATGCATGTCAGTATAAACTAAGAATTGTATAGTGTAGAAAAGGCAATTCATCCAGTAGACCGTTTTCGTTCTTATTGGGAACTCTTCAATGACTGTCCAGAATTTGACGCGGACAGGATACGAACCTGGGCACGTCTACTTCGGAATCTGGTGCTCTAACCATTGAGCTATCCTGCCGCACACTACACTACACACAATTTTCAGTTATATATTAACTAATGTAACTTGGTTAGTCAATTTTTCCTTTAGGTGGAGCTCATATGGCATCCATTTAGACCCAAAGTTCCAAATAACCATGCCCAATCTGTCATTACTGAACAGACACCACATTACATGGGGAAATGGTATTGAAATGAACATTTTATATAATTAAACGAACATTGGTTGCGCGGGTGGTGATAACAATTATTATAATCAAGGTTGCGGTCTTGATATAAACACCTGACCCAGTAATTACTTACATATGTCAGTATAAACTAAGAATTGTATAGTGTAGAAAAGGCAATTCATCCAGTAGACCGGTTTCGTCCTTATTGGGAACTCATCAAGTACTGGCCAGAATTTACCGCGGACAGGATACGAACCTGGGTACGTCTGCTTCGGAATCTGGTGCTCTAACCACTGAGCTATCCTGCCGCACACTACACTACACACAATTCTCAGTTATATAATAACTAATGTAACTTGGTTAGTCAATTTTTCCTTTAGGTGGAGCTCATATGGCATCCATTTTGACCCAAAGTTCCAACTAACCATGCCCAATCTGTCATTACTGAACAGACACCACATTACATGGGGAAGTGGTATTGAAATGAACATTTATATAATTAAACGAACATTGGTTGCGCGGGTGGTGATAACAATTATTATAATCAAGGTTTTGGTCTTGATATAAACACCTGACCCATTAATTACTTACATATGTCAGTATAAACTAAGAATTGTATAGTGTAGAAAAGGCAGTTCATCCAGTAGACCGGTTTCGTCCTTATTGGGAACTCATCAAGTACTGGCCAGAATTTGCCGCGGACAGAATACGAACCTGGGCACGTCTGCTTCGGTATCTGGTGCTCTAACCACTGAGCTATCCTGCCGCACACTACACTACACACAATTTTCAGTTATATACTAACTAATGTAACTTGGTTAGTCAATTTTTCCTTTAGGTGGAGCTCATATATGGCATCCATTTAGACCCAAAGTTCCAACTAACCATGCCCAATCTGTCATTACTGAACAGACACCACATTACATGGGGAAATGTTATTGAAATGAACATTTATATAATTAAACGAACATTGGTTGCGCGGGTGGTGATAACAATTATTATAATCAAGGTTACGGTCTTGATATAAACACCTGACCCATTAATTACTTACATATGTCAGTATAAACTAAGAATTGTATATAGTGTAGAAAAGGCAATTCATCCAGTAGACCGGTTTCGTACTTATTGGGAACTCATCAAGTACTGGCCAGAATTTTGCCGCGGACAGGATACGAACCTGGGCACGTCTGCTTCGGAATCTGGTGCTCTAACCACTGAGCTATCCTGCCGCACACTACACTACAAACAATTTTCAGTTATGTACTAACTTATGTAACTTGGTTAGTCAATTTTCCCTTTAGGTGGAGCTCATATGGCATCCATTTAGACCCAAAGTTCCAACTAACCATACCCAATCTGTCATTACTGAACAGACACCACATTACATGGGGAAGTGGTATTGAAATGAACATTTATATAATTAAACAGACTTTGGTTGCGCGGATAGTGATAACAATTATTATAATCAAGGTTGCGGTCTTGATATAAACACCTGACCCATTAATTACTTACATATGTCAGTATAAACTAGGAATTGTATAGTGTAGAAAAGGCACTTCATCCAGTAGACCGATTTCGTCCTTATTGGGAACTCATCAAGTACTGGCCAGAATTTGCCGCGGACAGGATACGAACCTGGGAAATTCTGCTTCGGAATCTGGTGCTCTAACCACTGAGCTATCCTGCCGCACACTACACTACACACAATTTTCAGTTATATACTAACTAATGTAACTTGGTTAGTCAATTTTTCCCTTTAGGTGGAGCTCATATGGCATCCATTTAGACCCAAAGTTCCAACTAACCATGCCCAATCTGTCATTACTGAACAGACACCACATTACATGGGGAAGTGGTATTTAAATGAACATTTATATAATTAAACGAACATTGGTTGCGCGGGTGGTGATAACAATTATTATAATCAAGGTTGCGGTCTTGATATAAACACCTGACCCATTAATTACCTACATATGTCAGTATAAACTAAGAATTGTATAGTGTAGAAAAGGCAATTCATCCAGTAGACCGGTTTCGTCCTTATTGGGTATTCATCAAGTACTGGCCAGAATTTTCCGTGGACAGGATATGAACCTGGGCACGTCTGCTTCGGAATCTGGTGCTCTAACCACTGAGCTATCCTGCCGCACACTAACCTACACACAATTTTCAGTTATATACTAACTAATGTAACTTGGTTAGTCAATTTTTCCTTTAGGTGGAGCTCATATGGCATCCATTTAGACCCAAAGTTCCAACTAACCATGCCCAATCTGTCATTACTGAACAGACACCACATTACATGGGGAAATGGTATTGAAATGACATTTATATAAATAAACGAACATTGGTTGCGCGGGTGGTGATAACAATTATTATAATCAAGGTTGCGGTCTTGATACAAACACCTGACCCATTAATTACTTACATATGTCAGTATAAACTAAGAATTGTATAGTGTAGAAAAGGCAATTCATCCAGTAGGCCGGTTTCGTCCTTATTGGGAACTCATCAAGTACTGGCCAGAATTTGCCGCGGACAGGATACGAACCTGGGCACGTCGGCTTCGGAATCTGGCGCTCTAACCACTGAGCTATCCTGCCGCACACTACACTACACACAATTTTCAGTTATATACTAACTAATGTAACTTAGTTAGTCAATTTTTCCTTTAGGTGGAGCTCATATGGCATCCATTTAGACCCAAAGTTCCAACTAACCATGCCCAATCTGTCACTACTGAACAGACACCACATTACATGGGAAAATGGTATTGAAATGTTTGGTTTGTGTATATGTCTGCATGTGTACACTCTTCGAAATGAGATTACAGTGATTTAATGGCAATTACTAACAACTCACTAGATAAGCGTACGCTATGCCTGTGTGCTTCTTTAAAAGAGATTTAACAATAAGTATAAATGGAGCAGTTTAAATTAATATTTCTACTTGACAAATTGATTGTCAACTTAGTGGGTGAGGTGCTTGCCATTGAAAAAGATCTCAATAACCGGAGATCGAAATATTTGTCGAAATCATGAAGACGGTGGCTTCAAACAATTCGGTACGCAATCCGAAAATCCGGTAAATAATCATAGACATCTTTTCGAATTCCTCTGATTAATTAGAAATATCTACTCTACGTGGTAGGCCAGTTTTATGGCTCTTCGTAAAATTTATTGGGCAGCTGTATCACGTCTTAAAAAATAAGGTTTGTGCTGCGATCAGCTTATGTCAACTTGGGAGTGCGTGGATTTAAAAAAAATATATCATCACACAATCAATACACGAATTGGAATTCCTAAATAAAGCCTTGATTTTATATACATATAATATTATTACAAATAATATATATATATAGAATAAGTCAAGGTAGCTTATAGACACGTCATATTTAACAGGCTGTGTATATTTAAACAATAAAGTCCTCTAACACTGCATACTGTGTAAAACGGAAATGGGAAAAAAAGCTTACTAAATGCTTATGCATTCATTTCTACAGAAAATCATACTAAACAAACTTGTTAGATAAACAAATTTGAGATTCTCAAAGCTTCATCCTTGCAGTAACTTACTTGTATTCTTGAAGTCTATGGTACGGAGGCAATATATATATATATATATATATATATATACTCTTTATATGCAGTTGTGTATTAGGTAATCAGTATCTAATATTAAATTAGTTCAAATCAGCCCAGATAGAATACCAAAGTCAACATTAATTATAAGTATACTTTCATGTACACAAACGTATCGCGCTTGCTCGTTTGTAAGAGCCGGTACCATATCCGAAATTCACTATATATTTCGTCAAGTAATGCGTCCAACTGTCCCACATTTCTTGACCAGCTGACTGAAAGAAATCTGTAAATTAACAAATCCCAGCATCGTGGAGTCCAAATTTTGCGCAAAAGGACAATTTCGTCGTCTGTTGCTATCATTTGAACAGACGGTTATGGATTTACAACATCGTGATTTTACAATGATCTCGTTTTGTGTACTAATTTTTAAACTTCATATAGCAAGGTAAATGCAGTCAAGTGCTATTACGTTAGAAATTAAAAATTTCCAGATATTTCCTGTATTATTCTAAAACATTAAAGTAATTTTATTTAAGATAGAAGTTGCTCAATTTGCTACTAGAAAACGAACTCTGTTATGACAATGATTGTAGCGGTCATTTTGTTAGCTTAACAATTATAAATTTTCTGCGCAGATAACAGAATATGACATCGAAACAAGCCACTTATACAGTAGCCTCCGTGTATCTCATCTCGGATATTGCTCATTGTAGTCGAAAGAACTATTGGCATGTTTTATTGCGGCATTCTTTTGAGCATTAACAACACGCCTTAACAGTCTCGCACACGTTGAGAGCACTTTCACCAGAAGACAGCCTATGCATAAATTGAGAACTAGTTGACGCATGGTGAATCGTAATGTCGCCATAGGTAATTTCGTCGTGTTTTAAATTAGCCCTCATATTACGCTCTCGATAAAATTTGGCGCCGAGACATTATCTACTACTGTAGATGTTTTGGCGTATTATGTTTTGTTAAACCATCTTCTTGTTAATGTATATAGTGCACTGCGCGAACACAAATATACTATAAACCAAACATATCGCTAAATCTTTGCACATGTTAAACTCCCATGGGAATGCAAGACTGCACGTTCGTTGTTGTTCAATTAGGTGATATGTGCCATTTTGTTCCATTAACAATCATTCCAAAATATTTTCATACCACACACACACACATACATACACACACACACACACACACACACACACAGAGTTTTGCTATAAGACTGAATGTTCTAGGTATAAATACACAATATGATTACTTTTAATCTATTTTTTCACATGAAAACGGCAATATGTGATTCGACAGTTAAATAAGAATAACTAATAATATGTTTACCAATTTTGTTTTATAATATCGGAAGGTTGCGCTTGGTGTAAAGTGGTGGCTATCAGTGTGGCGCAGACCAAAAAAAAATTTCCTCAATTGTTAACGTCAACTACAAGTAAGTCAGGTTATGCTCATAGTTAGATTTATCCTTTGCCGGCAAAAATCATTCCGGAATTCAATGCACATCAAGCAATATTATCCGCGCTTAAACTCGGTGAAGAAACGAGTCATTGCTGATGCTTATACTTGTCTGAAGAATGAATTTACAGTACCTGTAATGGTTTTGGTAGAAAATTTTTCGCGTCTCTACTGCGAGCAAATTAAAAAAAATTTTTTTAAAAGCAATGAATCCCATGTTAATTCCTATGAATATTTTGAACTATTTGCGAAAATATGAAGCTGAGCAGAATTATCACGGAAAAGGAGCTGATTCTGCAAACGTGCTGCGTGTCTACTCTGGTCCACCGCTGAGGGGATTAAGAAAAATTTACAAAACCCAAATCATAATTAATGTGATTTCTTTGAAAATTTGTTATCGAAAGTAGCGTTGTCACATAAGGCCAATTACAATCAGTCTGCCACAATTCAATATATAGATGGTAATTAAGAGCAGGTCAATTTAATATGTTGATAAATTAAATGTCAGGGATAGATTGCTTTGAAGTGCATCCTTTATTGTTAGTACTATTTAGATTTGTATAATTTTACAATCATTGTTTGCGCGATCGTTGATACCAATGAATTAAATTAAATTTTCTATGTTAGAATAAACATCAATCGCATTTTTAAATGTGCATTTTTCCGTATAAGCTAAGCCTTAAATAATGTAGAAGAGAAAATTCATCCAATAGACCTGTTCAGTTATAATTTGAAAATTTTCAAGTAATGCTAGATGGAACTGTAGGTCTAAAAGATATACCATGTAGACTTCGCTTGCATTAACATATATCCAGAATACATTCGTCAGTTTATAAGTGGAACTTGTGTGTAACGATGACAGAGGGTTCAAAGAATCCGAAAAAAACGTGCTCAGAATTGAGTCCTGTCCAAGGCAAGTTCTAAACAGTACTTGAAGGGACGAAACCGGTCTACTGGATGTATACAATGCTTGGTTTCTAATGACAAATGTACGTATATTATGCGATTGTTTTCTACTATCAAGATCCTGTATTATTATTATTATTATTATTGTATTATTATGTGTGTGTGTGTGTGTGTATTATTATTATTATTATTATTATTATTGTATTATTATTATTACTGATAAAATTATCAATGGAACAATTAATTCGGTTCCATTCCTACGGTTAAACACTATTTATTATTAATTTAAAACTAAACCACAATCCAGCCATCCCAGACCTGACATTATTATTTATACATAATGCCACATTGAAAAGAGATGTTGAATAAATTCTGTTGACAGATTTTTAGCAAACGTATTTTGATAGAACAAATTAAACGTTGCGTAAGTGAGCTGATGAAATTTAACAACTAGATTATTTAGTTCTTGTTCACGCACAAATTAGTTGCAAAATTTGCCTGACCGTTAATTGATCAGAGTGCATTCGGTTAAGTCTTCAAAATCTTCCTCTAAACAACTGTAGCTGCATATTTGAATTCAATTTCAACTTATGCACCAAATTATGTCTATTTTGTCAGTCTTCCATCAAGGTGAATCTCGTTTTATACTGTTTTCAGACCTAAGTTCAAACCAGCTGGCCTCAATCTTTCAAAATATGAGAGACGTATGCCGTCCAGGATATTTCGTATTGATAACTTATCGCTTATAATTGTCCAATTATTATTAGGATTATTGACAACAAATTTTATCTGGCTTTTAACATTTTCATTGGTGGCAGTGGCAACTAGCTCATTATTTTTGTTGATTTTTCATATCACGGCTCTCATTGTTTTCGGAAGAATCGGAAATTTATTTCAGCCATGAATTTGTCAATTGCAAACTGTTATAAAATGTTGTATAACTGTGAACGCAAAATTGAAATTTAGCACAATTAGTTTCAAACGTTTACTGGCATTTTATGACGAGTTAGTTTGTATCATCTTTTAATTTATAAACTTAGATACGGCATTTCTTAGTAATTGCAATCAAATCATGGCCTACTTATTTAAAACTATTTTGAGGCACAATATTCAAACACATTTCTGCACCATGGACAGAAATTTGGTGTAAAAATTTTGTTCATCTAATAATGTAGTGAAAAACTCGTTTGATATTATTAGGTATTTAAAACTATAACTTCCTTCAAAGAAACAATGTTTTATTTGAAATTTCTTTAGTTTTCTGTTAGCACTTCTGTGCAAAAGACCGTCCTGTTTCTTGCATTTCCGCTCTATTTGTCCAATATATTAAAAAGATTCTGTACTCCTCAACGATCCAACTTTAATAATATTGTTCTGCCATACAATCAGTAATGGTGGTAACATTTATTTCAATCAAGGTTGCAATATTGGTGTAAACACCAATCCAATTATATACATATATTTGCCAGTATAAACTAGACATTGAACAATTAAGGAAAGTAAATTCATCCGGTACACCAGTTGCGTTCTTATCGAGAACTCTTCAAGTAATGCCGCGGACAGGGCTCGAACCTGGGCACGTCTGCTTAGGAGTTTGTTGCTCTATCAATTGAACCAATCCTGCCGCACACTACACACAATTTTCGGTTATATAATAAAAAATGTTTTCTGGTTACCGTTTTAATTTCTATAGACAATTGCATGTATGCAATGGATCTGGTGTTTATATCAAGATAGCAAACTTGATTTTCTTAGCTTTTATCACCGCCCGCGCAAACACTGGTCGTTTAACTTGTCAGCGTACGCATTCCGTACACTTTTAGTTAAATATTGATTACGCTCAATTTTATTATTAGTGGACTGTGTTAAAATCACTTTGCAAATTATACTACGCAAATCACCCATCATAGATTGCATTTAGTTTTGCTATATTAATAATTATTTATTTTCTACTAGTTTTTATACTAATTGCATATGGCCGAGTAGGCAGTGAAATTTATCTAGTCCTGTTTTTTTCCAACGCCGACGACACCAAATTTTATCAAGGTTGTGTGCAAGTGAATCTAAATGCTTCGGTAAAATCTTTTGTATGATTTAAGTTAGGCAATAATGAGATTATTCTATCAATATATGCATATGTTCGCTATTGTTTGCATATCTGTGGCAGTGTCGTCGCTTTGGTTTGAATGCAAGACTCAGAAACATGTGTGATCCCGTTCAAAGCATGGTCGCGAAAAATTCCCTCAGGTAATTGATGAGTTCCTTAGAAGCGCGTAATCGGTCCCCTAGACGAATTGCCTATATTGCCATAATTAATGAATAATGGTCTTCCTTGCACAGTGACGTCATCGTTGAAATTTAATATGCAATCTGCTGTTGCAGGATAATTGATAGGAAACGTACGTCGGTAAAATCTACATTCCTTTACGTTTTCAGGTTTACAGAATATGTTGACCATCAATTGATGGGTTCTCACTTAACTCGTCACTACAAAGCCGTCCATAGTTAGTTTTACTGAAATTGTTCGTGAACTACTCTTTTCCTATTTAAAAAAATTTCGGGACTTCGTTTCCAGTCCCATTTTCAAGGTTGACAACATACTCACAGAAAAAATAACTCGTGGCAAATTGCGTATTAAAATTCAACAATGACAGCATGGCACAAGGAAGGTAATCATTCAAAGATTATCTTAAACTAAAAAGTACAACGGAGCATCCATTAAGAAATTCAACCAAAAATATCAAGAAGAATACCATAAGCAATATTTAGCTTATACTCAAAACAGTCATATTATTATCTTACCATATATATATATATTGCGCAACACATCGTCGAAACATCACACGTATGTTCTCCAGACGTAGCATTCAAAATAATTACTAAATGCAATAACAAAAGGGAGCTAACCACATACGAAGTCTTATGGATAAACAAATTGCAGCATGATTTATGCAAGCAGAAGAAGCATGTTCAGGCATTGAGCATGAACTGGATGTGACGCACGCAATTGATTGTTTTCCGGTTTTCACACTCTCCCTCTATGTTTACATATTTATATCTTGTTTTGCTTTCCAGTTTATATATAAAGATATTGTCATTAGTAGATACTTGAGGAGCCAATGAGAAAGAAATATTTCTTGTATCTGATAAAATTTATTTTTGTTTTTTCACATAGGAATGGTACAATGAATTTTATTAAAGATCGCATTTTAAAATATATATATATATATATATATATATATAACATCATGGCACATAGGAAATGACCATATATAAATTTGATTCTTGCATGTTCTAATTAGGTTTACTTCCAGGAGATTTTACGAATAGTTTTTCTCATGTCCATTGTCTTATAATATAATTAGTTCGTGGAATCAAATTTATTTTAGTTTTAATCTTTAGCACATGTTAGTGCTACATGAATTATCCTGCTACAAGGTCCACCAGGCATAATATAAATGCGGCTATATGGCAGCTTTCTGGAAACGCAAAGTTATATAAATTATTGTTCCTATAAAAGGCATAGTTGTTTCGACATCATTACATAATTATATGTCAACGTGAATCACTTGACTTGTAGAGATACTGTCCAGTCGACGCATACACATTTTGTAATAAAATATAAAAGTAAATTGTAAACTATATTTATTTTTATATGGAGTATAAACAGAACTTCCGTATATGACCGACGCTTTCAGCCGATTTATTGCTAACTATAAAAAAGACGATGTGCATAGGAATTAATCGGTTAAAGTTTTCGCAAAGAACGTAGTCCCAAAGTGACAATACAATTCAAAGGCTTCCGTGTAACAAACTACATAATAAACACAGTGTTTTCTTAAGTTCATTGAGTTAAGAATTCAAGTTTATTTTCTCAATATGGAATGGCTTCTAAAAATATGAATTTGTGATCACCATGGCAACTGCACCAAAGAAAGTTTCCATTGGCTAGGCATTTGATTTTGCGTAACCTATATAAAAGATACGATCAATTACATTTAATCAGTCATTTTAATTAAGTTTACCGACTTAAAATAAACACGATTCTAATTTTATTACCAGGTATGTAACTTAAAAATCCATCGACATCTATTAACACTCACCCGTTTTAACATTTAATGATCAATATCAGAGAACGGATTTACAATTCCTATTTTATAGAAATGGAATAAAGATGAGACTGATTTTGGTTAAATAGTTCCCAATAATGACAGAACCGGTCTACTGAATGAATTGAATTATTTACCTTATAAAATGATAAATTCATAGAGACAAAATAATTGCTATCAATGCCCATGCTATCATTGATAGTTTAATTATAAATATTCTTCATTCAAGACCACTTCATCAGGTAGCATGGTGTCTGTTCTATAATGACAGAGTGCGGGTGGCAAATGGAACTTTGTGTAAAAAGATGCCATATCAGCTCTAAACTCACAATGAACTAATTACAATCAAGAACTAGTATTCAACTGAAAATTGTGTTTAGCGTGCTCAATGGTTAAAGTCACTAACAGCAGAAGAAGATACGCCCAGATTCGTGCTCTGCCCGCGGAAAAATTCTGGACAGTATTGAAAGAGTTCCCAATAAGTAGGAGACCGTTCTGACGGATGTTTTTCTATTGCTACGCTACACAACGTTTAAAATAAACTAATATATATATATATATTGATTTGAAGTCTAATGGCAGGATTTTTATTCTTGACATATTGTCGTAGGAAGCTCAATATTGCATCAGGTAGCAAAGACAGTAGACAGATTTCGTCCTTATTTGGAACTCTTCAAGTACTATCCAGAATATTCTGTGGACCGGATGCAAACCTGGGCATATTCACTACGGCGTCTGTGATTCTATCCAAAGTGTTACCAATGATTCGTACTCCACGCAATTTGAAATCACATGTCAACTTATATTTCCTGGTTAGCCTTACCTTCAATCTGAACCAATTTGGAATCTCTTAATAATCGAAATTCTAAATAACCATACCATATTTGTCATTATATAAAAGACACCATACCACGTCGGAAAATTATATTGATTTAAATTCTAATGACATTGGATAGAGACACAGACTCCAAACAAAATGTGCCCAGAATCGTATACTGTCCTCGGAAAATTCTGGCCTTACTTGTTGAGATTCCAATAAGGACGAAGCAGGTCTACTGTATTAATTGCATTTGATACATTGTGCAATATTGAGTTTATAACGTAAATATATATTTCTAATATCCAATAATGTGTTGATTTTCAGATTTCCATGTTTGTTCCTACGGTAAGGCAGTTGAATAAAACAAAACGCATGATGCGTGGAGCAACAATCATGATTTCCTTGTGTGTCGACTGAAAAATATCCTTCTATTTATATGAAACAAATAGTTATTGGTTTATCTATGACTATGCATTTCTATATAACAAACACTCACTATTAGGGTTAACGCGATTAAAATTCTAAAGCAATATTTTAAGCAAAACAAGCAAAATAGGAATAACAACACAACCAAAAAAAGTCAAATCAATAACAAAAACAACATCGCCTGCAATTACTATAAAGTGGAATAAACATGACAAAATCAATGTCTAAAAAACAGCAAGAAAAGCAAAAAAACAAAATAATCATTAATAACACTAACAAAGAGCAAAAACAGATTAGAATAAGAATTATGATCAACAGAATAAATAAAAATATTAGCATGGAAAACTAAAGAAAAAGCTAGAGCTGCAAAATCAATTAAACGAAGATGAAAACAGAAAGAACAATGGCACCAACGACCCAATTAATTTACGGAAAATTGAACAGTGAAATAAAAATTAATAAAAAAATGTAAAACAAAAAGTATCACCAAGAAAAGCACAAAAACTCACAACAAAAGACCAAAACATAAAAATAGTATCAACAGAAACCCTAAAAACAAATCAGCAAGAACAAGTTCAGTGAAAACACAAACCCAAAATATACTATAACAATACTAATAACAAGAAAATAACAAAAATAATACACAAGCATCTAAAAGTACATAAGAATTGATAACGACCAAGAAATATAAGCAATAACGCTCAAGTCAACGGAAATCTCGAGCTAAATCACACAAAAAGTATCTAACAGAAAGATTGTCCGCATCGCCCACAACAATACAATCAGTTATAAAAACAAAATAAGCAATGAAAGCAGCATCACTAAACAAGCATAAGGCCTCCAAACCGTGACCAAAAACAAAATGTACGACAAATATAACAACAACAACAACAAAAACAACAACAACAAGAAGACAAACAGCAGACCATCACAAGAACAAAGTCATCTGCAGCACAATCAGCATATTATGAAGTCAGCGACACCAGCTGAAAATTTCTAAGAACAACATAAGTATATTTGTCTATAACGCTGAACTCTGTTAACGATCATTGTGAAATGCACCAACGACAGCGTCAACAATAATATAAAACACGTCATCTGTAACAAAAGTAAAAGTCAAAAATATATCGGCAACGACAATAAAAACACGATCAACAAGAAGGCAACGCAACAAATGGATGGATAAATCATCCACCAAATCAGCCACAACAACCGTAGAAAATAATCAAGGTTGATCATATGGCATCCATTTAGACACAAAGTTCCAACTAACCATCCCAAATCTGTCATTACTGAGCAGACACCACACTAGATGGGGAAGTGGTATTGAAATGAAAATTTATATAATTAAACGAACATTGGTTGCGCGGGTGGTGATGACAATTATTATAATCAAAGTTGCGCCTGACCCATTAATTACTTGCATATGCCAGTATAAACTAAGAATTGTATAGTGTAGAAGAGGAAATTCATCCAGTAGACCGATTTCGTCCTTATTGGGAACTCATCATGTACTGGCCAGAGTTTGCTGAGGACAGGGCTTGAACCTGGGCAAATTCTGGCCAGTACATGATGAGTTCCCAATAAGGATGAAACCAGTCTACTGGATGAATAGCCTTTTCTACACTATAAAATTCTTAGTTTATACTGACAAAATGTAAGTAATTAATGGGTCAGGTGCTTATATCAAGATCGTAATTATGATTAGAATAATTGTTTTGACCGTCCGCGCCACCAATGTTAGTTTAATTATATAACAGAAGCTATAGCTGACTTTGAGACCGAGAACGCACCAAGAGTCCTATCTAGGGCTGACATGAATTCAACAGAAAGTAGTTGCAGAAGCGCACGAATTATGATGAAGCCGTCATTACAATGATGGAAGCAGCTTTCGAACCGCAGAAGTGAGCATCAAATAATGAATAATTGTATTTTTTACTAAATCAATTAGCTTTTTACGAGCAAAATCTTATTTATTATTATAATTAAAAATAAAGCATGTGTGTGAAGATAACAAATGGCTTCTGGCGGATTGGAAAACAAATGAACACCTTGACTGCGGAGATAGTAATAATTATGTCTCAGCTGTATGAAACTCTTATAATAAATTCTGAGTGAATCCGCATAAACGACGCAACCAATACGTATGAAGTCAACAACCACGAGAATAAATTTTATCAAAATAGCGAAGCGATGGAAAATATAAACACCAACGACAACAACAACAACAACGGCATCTGAGCAATTAAATCAGCAAAAAAACAACGAAATCGTCGACAGCAAACATTGCAGCAACAACATCATCTACGTCAACATTAAGACTAAATCCACTACAATTAACCAAAATTATTGTAATTACGTATACTGAGAAAACAAGAATAAATGATCACCAATAGCATGTTAGTTACAAAAATTGTCAAAAGTTACAAGAACAAAGAAAAATGAAGCTTAAGGATCACCCTCGGGAACAACGGTCCATAAGCCATCAAAGAAATGGAAAACCTGACCATGACTGCAGCTAAAACTCTGCAGCAAAGTATGCGCAACACATATCACACCACTCCCACTACGATGAGCCCGATCACTTTTATTAATGATTTAATGAAACAACAGTAAAAACAGCAAAATTTGTTCAGGAATGACAAATTTGTTAGCATACAATTAAGCCAAATCACGTGCATCCAGAAAAATCATGTAAAGCATCAGCAACAACGACCAAATAAGGAGGCACAACAACTACAGCAATATAACTACGTAGGTAGCTGCAAAAACGAATGCAACAGCAGTATCCACTACACAACCAGCATTACACGCACCAGTATTAGCGCCAATAATAACAGTAATCATGTGATAAGCCTCACAAACACAATGTGACGAAAACAGAAAAATCTGAACGTTAGGCAATACAATTTAACAATAATTGATTGCGCGGGTGGTGGTGACAATTCTTTAAAACAAGTTTGCGAGCCTGAAGTAAACACCAATTCCATTGCATTTAACCAGCTGTCGAACAACATAACAAAACTACCGCCAGCCGCAACGCACTGATGCGTTACGACCTTCCATGATCATCATCAGAGTACGACAGCAAACTGGCTATCGAGGATCAAACCGCATTGAATATATATGGAAATCAAATTAAGATATGCGGCTGTCACCTCTAGAAGTCTGACATACATTGAACTTGACTGAAAATGTCGGCTGCACAATTTCTATGCAGTCACGAACATTAACTGTTTGCAACTTTCGCCACATATAAATATATAGGCAATACAATTTAAACAATAATTGATTGCGCGGGTGGTGGTAACAATTCTTTAAATCAAGTTTGCGAGCTTGAAGTAAACACCAATCCAATTGTATATAACCAGTGGACGAACAACATAACAAAACTACCGCCAGCCACACCGCACTGACGCATTTCAATCTTCCATTATCATCATCAGAGTACGAGACTTCAACATCGTTCATACTAACCGTTGGAATTGAGGTGCGACCTAATCTTTGTTGGCTGGCTACGTTTCGGAGCGGCATTACCCGTTCCATCATCAGGTCTCTAATCATACACACAGTCACAATGCTCACAATAACAGATTTAAGCAAATGTGGTCTCCGAAATGATTGGTTCCGAAACGTAGCCAGTCAACGAAGATTAGATCGCACCTCATTTCCATTCGTTAGTATGAACGATGTTGAAGCCTTCGGCAGAAAGTGACGAATGCGCACTCAGCCTGATCGAAGACAAAACCGATGCGTACTTGGAAATTGGGATCAATCGAATCTTTTGGAAACTGATAGTGCAAAGCGACAACCCGCAAACGCAAATCGTGGAGAATCATCATATGAAGCTAAAACTCCGAAAACATTCAACGGATATTTCTGAGAAGGATAACACAAAATAAACAAATAATAAGCGAAATCACATATATAAAAAAACATTTAAAAAAATTATTAACGCCATCAACAACAACACAGAAACTATCAAACCAAAATCACAACAAGCACACCAGCAGCAGAAAGAGCAACATCAAAAAAGTCATCAGCAACACCATCAACACCACCAATGGTATGATTTATGATTTAAGAAACAAAGACAACAACATAAATGATAATAATTCGTAAAGATATTATTATTATTATTATTGTTGTTATTATTATTATTATTATTATTATTAATAATATTATTATTATTATCATATTATTGTATTATTATTATTATTATTACTATTGTTTAAAAATTATTACAAGTAGCAGTATTACCATTATTATTATTATTATGTGTGTGTATTATTATTATTATTATTATTATTATGTGTGTATTATTGTGTGTGTATTATTATTGTATTAGCCAATAA
Source organism: Eudiplozoon nipponicum (assembly GCA_029291075.1). Taxonomy (NCBI): domain Eukaryota; kingdom Metazoa; phylum Platyhelminthes; class Monogenea; order Mazocraeidea; family Diplozoidae; genus Eudiplozoon; species Eudiplozoon nipponicum. The sequence goes on from JAQBSW010003277.1 coordinate 26,509, forward strand.
TAATATTATGTTAATTATTTCAGAAATTTATTGCATAAAATCTGCAGCAGGTTGATGATCTTAATTAACGTTTAATGTGCTCTCTATGCAGACAAATTTATTTGGCCTTAAAGAGAGGGCTTGCTTCCGCGACATTGAAGACTACTATTGCAGTTGCACTCCCTACTGTGCTACAGTCGGAAAATGAGCCCGGTCAAATGTTATCATGCAAAAGCCATCAGTTATAAACAGCTTTTATCCACTGCAGATATTAAACTTATGCTTTTGTTCGGTACACATTCGACTTCGCGTAAAAAATGTCGGCATTCACAGAAAAAAAACGAAATTTAATATTTCTTCATTCCTACTTAGTTTAGACCAAAAAAGAATGGCGAAAACTCTTTAAAAGTAGTTTTTGGTTGCGTTTTACTATCCTCATGTGTTTGAATTTTCGCCACTGACTAACGCGGGTAACCCGTTATCGCTTTAGGTGTGCAATAACTTTGATCTTTTCCATTTCTATGTCGACGAACAGAATGTCTTTTTGATCGATGGATTCTGACTGATCCACTTACTCTGAACACTTCAACACGTATGCTATCCTCTGAATTTGTACTCTGAGACAGCATTGTATTAATTACAAGATGACAAGGCGTGAAATGACGACTCGACACCTGGTGGGTTAAACAGCAATAATTGGAACTTCAAAATTTACAGTGAACAGTACAAGTAAAGAAGCTTTCTGTGTGACTGGATTAGTCAGAATCAATCGATCAAAGGGCCATACAGTTCGTGAACATAGCAATGGGAGAAATCCCAATTATTGTTAGTGACTTTACTCGAATATTAAATTGTTTATTATTCAATTAACAACTTACGTAATTAACACAGTCCATGTGATAAAGCTTACTTTAACTCAATTAAATTTCAGGTAACTTGATGGAGGTGCAACTTTCCTCTGGATTTCATTTGATATAAGCAGCTGAAATTCATGTTAGGTTTTGCTGGAGTAGTAGGTTTTCAGAGTGATAATTAATCTCAATTTTGATGAAATTTATCCTGCCTCCAAAATCATGATGTTATTCATTACTTTTTTTGATATTATTATTTATAATGAATGGGATTGTAGACAGCATTGCTAAAGACTTTATATCAAGGTTACTCTAATACGGTATCACTACACAGCCGTATAGGAGATCGCATTGCTCAGCTGTTAAACATTACTTGACAAAACATATATATGTGTGGTATAAGGCGTAGTACTGGCTTCTTCTGGTAAGTTGTAGGTAAACAGCAAAACGCATTCGTACGCGAGACCGTACCTGTTGTTTATGATGAGTTTTGCGCGTCCTTCTATTTCAATTCGAACTAAAGCATTAGTATAAACACCTGACCCATTAATTACTTACATATGTCAGTATAAACTAAGAATTGTATAGTGTAGAAAAGGCAATTCATCCAGTAGACCGGTTTCGTCCTTATTGGGTACTCATCAAGTACTGGCCAGAATTTGCCGCGGACAGGATACGAACCTGGGCACGTCTGCTTCGGAATCTGGTGCTCTAACCACTGAGCTATCCTGCCGCACACTACACTACACACAATTTTCAGTTATATACTAACTAATGTAACTTGGTTAGTATATAACTGAAAATTGTGTGTAGTGTAGTGTGCGGCAGGATAGCTCAGTGGTTAGAGCACCAGATTCCGAAGCAGACGTGCCCAGGTTCGTATCCTGTCCGCGGCAAATTCTGGCCAGTGCTTGATGAGTTCCCAATAAGGACGAAACCGGTCTACTGGATGAATTGCCTTTTCTACACTATACAATTCTTAGTTTATACTGACATATGTAAGTAATTAATAGGTCAGGTGTTTATATCAAGACAGCAACCTTGATTATAATAATTGTTATCACCACCCGCGCAACCAATGTTCGTTTAATTATATAAAGCATTAGTAGGCGGGAAACATCTAATGTATAATAATTCTTCGCATTCAAGCATTTCAAAATATTCATATTAGGTAAATGTTATGTGAAACTTTTATTGTTATGGCTCTCAGTTAAGATTCGCAAAATATTTTATATCACATTGCTAGTTGCTCCGAGATGAGATTTGTTTACATGATATGTATGAACAAAAGTTTTGTTAACATAAGCCTGGCTGAATATATATATATATATATATATATATATATATATATATATATATATATATTTATATATATATATATTTATATATAGGGGTTTCTATTTATTTAAGGCACCCAAATATTATTTGCATTACCTAATTCATTTGCGGCAAATTATTTACATAAATTGGCTTTAGTATATATGTTTCTATTTGAATTGTCAAATGTTTCATTAACTGAATCTGAATAATATTTTTCTTTAGAAGTAATAAAAGACATGTTATTTAAAACAAATCCAAGTATATACATTCATGTGTCAGTATAAACTGGACATTCTATATTGTAGAAAGGCAAATCATACGATAGACCGGTTTCGTCCTTATATGGAACTTTTTCATTGCTGTCCAGAAGTTACCGCGGACATGGCTCGAACCTGCACGCCTGATTGAGGGAATGTCCTTGTTGCGATACTGAATTAATTTAAATTACCTGATCTGCGTTTTGACTAACGCAGCTTTCATTGTTCCAGTAATTTTCTTTTTTCATAATATTTCGATCTACATTACCGTAGATCTTCATCAGATGCATTTCACGAAACAAATGAAGCAAATGTGTTATTGAACTCAATATTTTGCGGTGTGTAAGCATTCAAGTTATCAATGCCGCGTTTTGCGTACGCGGGTAATAGCTGTACACGGGCAGTTACACAAAGATCCGATTTGTCACTATTTCCAATTTTGTTTTGTCTTTGATCGGGTTGACTCATTTTTACTTCAATTGGAAATGCGGTTCTATCACATCTTTGTTTACTGGCGATGTTTCGGTGCCTACTTTCCAGCACCATCATCAGGCAACACAACACTGATCACAATAGCAGATTTAAGCAAATGACTTGCTTCATTTGTTTCGTGAAAGGCACCTGATTGAGAGTCTGTTGCCGTAACCACTTGGCCAACTTGCCGTACGGAATTTCCTTTTCTACATTATACAATGCTTAATTTATACTAAAAAATGCATGTCATCACCGCCCGTGCAACCAATTTTCGTTTAATGTTATTTAATATACAATTTTTCACGGATAGCAAAAGCTGAAAATTGTTCGTACTCATATTTTAATAAAAACTGTGCAGCTGACTATTACAGTCAAATGCAGTGTCTTCGTGAGACTATTGGATGTGAGAACCGCCTGTTTTATTTTGAACCACGTGAGTCAGTTTGTCGTCGCATCATGATAATAGGCATAGAACGTAGAGACTGGTCGGCACGTATGATTTACGGTATTTTTGCTATGTTGCGCGACTTACCATGGACAATGGAATTGGTGTTTATCTCAAGCTCACAAATTTTATTAAATATATTTAAGGAGCTATTTGAAATTTTAAAATAGTAAATAAAACTTAATTTAAATTATTGATTTATCTTAACATTATTGGCTAACAGTTAATGAATATATGTTTTGTACTGAACAGGATTTCATAATTTATTATCAACACTTACACAATTATTCTTTGCTAATAGAATTAATTTTAGACAATGAAGCAACATTTGCAATAAAGTTCTGATCGAGACTGCCTAGAAATTGCGATGCCTACATTTCAGTTAAGTATAGCATATGTTTTGACCCTTCTAAGGAGAGTTGAAATTCTGATCTTATTACAATATATATATATATATATATATATATATATATATGTATATATATAAATCGAGATTTGTTTCTCGGTAGTCAGTTTAATGTCTAGCTTTGTTAATGACCATGAAATGTCAAAACGCATTAGAACAGTAGATCGTCGGTTATTTTCCTCTGTTGGTCACTGGTTTTGCGATGAGATGCGTGTTCATTTTAAATCCGGTATTTTGACTTGAATATTCGATATCAAGAGCCACACAATCAATTGTTGCTTAATTAGGCAACTGATAAGAAAGAAACGATGGCTACAATAAAATTAGGATTGCGATCGTATACAAATTATGCAGTTGATATTTCAGTCCAGTAAGGCATATGCAAGTGTGTGTTAGGTACCTGGTAACAAAGTCGTTCAAATAGGACCAAAATGGCATAACAAAATCAGCATGGTTGAAGGATATAATCTTGCATACATGTGATTTTCGTGCTTACTTGCGATTCATTCGTAGGGAACTATGAGGAGAGATGGATTTATGATTTTATTACATCAAGTGAAATACTTGATATGATTGTCCATAGTCAGTTTAACATTGTGGACTAATGATGATAGTCTAAATTCGAAACGCATCAATGCCAGTGATCGTAGATTATTTTTCCTTTAATATCTTTAAATTGTTGCTTTGTATACAGTTAGATTACCGTAAAGTAAATTTAAATCCGTGGAAAATTTTATGAACGAAGTTATCTCAAATCTCTGACCAACTCATGCCAAATAATTCCTACAGGTCAAACTTAGCTGTCAAGTGGCTTGCGTTGTTATCATCTCAGCGATTGAACATCACGCTTTGTCTTCCTCAAATCTGCATTGATAGCAAAGTTTTAGCGTACCCTGGCATTAAATTTGATTTTATTGAGAGTTAAACATGGAAATAAACTTTCAAATTAATATTTGATTCTGCAAATGGCTAACATAGACACATTTTTATACTCGGCATTATCTAGCTTAACCCTGCAACCATATTGTTGCTACCAAGTACCTTTTCGGAAACTATAGTATTGGTATATATATATATATATATATATATATATATATATATATATATATATATATATATATATATACTATATATATATATACATATATATATATATATATATATATATATATATATACCAATACTATATACTCCTGCTGCAGGTTTACACATTCGTATAGGAGATTGTACTGTCCAATTTCCCCACATTTCTCACCTTAATTAATAGTGGGTAAAGGATGTAATACTGGCTCTTACTGATGGGTCGCCAGTAAGGACGAAACGAATTTGCACGAGATTATACGTTCCGTTCATACTATCTTTGGTTTATCCTTCTGGTCTTTTTGAACTAATTTGCTACTAGGTGGGCAAAACAAACGCATAACTAGAAGGAAGTTAATTTTATTCAAGTAGAGAGAAGTCAATATGTACAAATACCGATAGAAACTGGCACACGCGTTTTGGTAGCTTACGCTTCTAGTCAGTAGCCGCCGTCTCTACATCAGACACCAACAATATATAAATTTATACGATGCGGGGAGATATTTATACTGCTCCAAATGGGCCAAGAGTCATAAATGAAGTTAAACACATATTCACACTACGAATACAAAGAAATGAAGCTAAGATCTATTTTATAAATGCAATTACTTTTATTTAGCTTCCCATACTAAAGCTCGTCATTATGCTTTAGCTAGAAATATTGGCTTGTGCAGCACTAATTATTTCCTCCATCAGAAACCGTCAGCAGAAATATGTGCGAATTTGTCTTATTCGATTAATCTTTTCTTGATTTTCATACAGTGTGATATCAATATAAACTAGGTAACGCGTATTTCCACATGTCAATCATTTACAATAGTGGCAAATTTACATATTAACGAACAAAGGTCGAAAGGTGAGAATAACAAAGGATTAAACTGATAAGCGTGTGTAAACCAGTATTACAGCAACAAATCGTAAATTAATGCCCACACTTAATTTGATAATCACAAATATTCATAGAAACTATATATATATATATATATATATATATATATATATATATATATATATATATTTCCAGCCGGTATAGTTCATATATCGAGTAAATGTTTTTGATGGCTTGAACGATAATAACTAGGTCCTCCAGAGGATTCAATACAAGAAATGTTGTTTACTGCTAATTCTGATTCATAATATTTTGTCCTAACAGCAAATATCTTTGTACACTAGTTGAACACACTTTACAAGTTGATAAAAGCAATATTGGCATTAAAAAGAATGAACCAAATTAAATTGAAACATCTTTCGAAGATGAATTGCTTGTATTAATATTATCATTTCACAAGATGGCAAAAGCAATCCATTTAATAGTTTAATGCAAATTATAGACAGTACATGAATAGTTCATAGAAATGGCGTATCTGGTCTACTGAAAGAACTGCATTTCTACATTATACAATGCATGGTTACCAGGAAAATATGTATGAATATAATGGGACTGGCGTTTAGTAGAAGATCGCAAACTTGGTTTAAATAATTTTTATCTCTGATCGCGTAACCAATGCTCGTTTAATTAAATAAATGTTCAATACATTACCACTTCCCCAGGTAGCGTGATATCTGTTCTATAATGAAAGATTGTGAGTGTTTAGTTGCAACTTTAGGTTTAAAGGTATGCCATATAACCCCAATCTAAATGAAATGTTAACCAGTAAACATTACTTATTATATAACTACAAATTTGGCGTAGAGTACGACAGGGTGGTTCAGTAATTAGAGCAATAGATTCCAAATCAAACGTACCCAGTTTCGAGCCCTGTTCGTGGCAAAATATGGACAGAACTTCAAGAATTTCTAATTAGGACGTAAACACTTTACTGGATTAGATACAGTTTCTACAGCATACACATTTTTGTTTATAATGAAAAATGTACGTATATAATTGGATTGGTGTTTATAAAAAGGTCACAACCTTGACTTAATATGCGTTATCATCGCCCGCACACTCAATTTTCGACTAATTGTGTGGACCATGGTTTATTCATAATTGAAGTAATCTTCAAAATAATCCTTGACCATTTAAGGAAAGAATATAACCGCCGGTCTATTGTGTTCAAGCCAAAAAGCTACGACACATAGTTGATATAAAACAAAGAATTTCGTGCAAGCGCATTGAGACTGACCTGTCAAGCTCAGCACCAAATTGTCGAGAGTTCTAGTCCTACATACAGTAGTCTCAGCTAATATATTATGTTGCACATTAAACTGATGGATTGATTTACTATACCATGTAATATTACAATTTAAACTAACAAACAGAGGCTTTTTCAAACACAAACACACAAACATACACACACACACATATATATATATATATATATATATATATATATATATATATATATATAAACTGTTATTATAAACAAAATTGCATCAGGTAGTCAAGGTAATTCATCCAGTGGTCCATTATCATTATTAATGTGATCTAATAAACCAATTGATTTTCGATCAAAATATCTTCCATAAGTGGCATGGTGCCCGTTGAAAATTTCGGATCGTGGGTGGTTAGTTAGAACTTGAAGACTTAAAAAATTCCTAATAAGTTCCACATGAAGTAAAGTCTAACCAGAAGCGTAAGATTTTATAATCTTTACATTGCGAGTAGTATGCGGTACGGCTGGGGCAGTGGATAAAGTCGTAAACACCGACGCGAGCATCCCCTGGTTTGAGTCCCATCTGCTGCAAATTCTAGACAGTGTTTATAGAGTTCCTAAAATTGACGAAAACGTTTACTGGATGAATTGCCTTCGTTACCTGATACAATGTTCATTTTGTCAACATATACATAACCCTAATCCTCCCATCACACTCCAATTATATAAATATATATATATATATCCCACTCTCTCTATGTTCACATATTTATATCTTGTTTTGCTTTCCAATTTATATATAAAGATATGTTCATTGGTAGATATTTGAGAAGACCATGCGAAAGAAAATTTTCTTATATCTGATAAAATTTCTTTTTGTTTTTGCACATAAAAAGGGTAAAATATATATATATATATATATATATATATATATATATTTGAGGATAATAATTAAATATATCAAATTTGTATAGCCTATGTAATGCGTAGGATAATTAATTCAGTCTATTTAATATAACAAGTTTTCGTCCCAATTCTGGACATATAAAGTGGTAGCGAGTAGGACTTTGGGTAGCTAGCAAACACAAATCCATTTAGCTTAGAATGATAAACTAGGAATCTGTTCAACTGGACTCACTTATTGCATATCAACAATGCTTGACTAGTAATTTCATCATGTTGATACGCACATATCTATGAGATTCTACGTTTCCTTTGAATTTATAACTGGATTACTCACGTAGATTCCGTCATCCCATGAATGCCTTTTGAAATGGGTTTTGTTTTCCCTTCGTGTTTACCGTGAAAGCTATCACAAGTTTTCTTTTTCAAAACAATACCTTTAAATATAAATGTGTTTTTGTTGTTCTCTTTGAGCATACAGATGGGTAGAATGTAAATACTTTTCACGTGCGTCATGAAATTTAAAATCAGAGTAGGACTTATCGTGTTTAATTATATGTATTTGAAGTTCGATAATTTTTCTCTATTTGTACCATGACTTATGCATAAAAAATATGTCCAGCAGGGTTGCGCAGTGGGTAGAGTCACAGACTCAAAATCAGATGTGCCTGCGTTCAAGTCATGTTCGAGGCAAAATTCTGGACAGTACTTGAAGGATAAACAATAAGGACAACACCTGTCTTGTACCGTCCTATTATTCCACATTCTTCTACCAAATATATAGTGGTTAAAGGGCGTAATACCGGCTCCTACTGATGAGTCGCCAGTAAGCACGAAACGAATGTGCATGAGATAATACTTTCCGTTCATGCTGCCTTTGGTTTATCCTTCTGGTCACAACTGAACTAATTTGTTACTAGGTTCGCAAAACCTAATACATACTTGCATATATATTAGTTCTTCGCAACAAACAGTATTTAACTGTAATATATTGAATTGAATGATGTCATGCTTACCGCGAAATGTGATAACTGATATCGATGAAGGCCAGAGTGTATGGTTTAACTGGAGTAACAGGTGTTCGGAAATTGTTGTAATTCTCAATTTGGGTGAACTTTAGCGTAAATTTATATCCATCAGGTTGGTATCATGTACCAACGCGGAAACCATAGTGTTAGTATTCGGTATTCATCGATTTCAAAAAGGTATCAGTTACTAACACAATAGCGATAGTGCTAGTATCCTTTACAGACTCGTTATATATATTATATAGTGTGAGTTAGCATTGAAGTCGCATTGTCGTTGACTGTAAAGGATGTTAGCTTCACTAATACAGGTTTACACATTCGTCTAGGACATTGTACCGTCCTATTATTCCACATTCTTCTACCAAATATATAGTGGTTAAAGGGCGTAATACCGGCTCCTACTGATGAGTCGCCAGTAAGCACGAAACGAATGTGCATGTGATTATACTTTCCGTTCATACTGCCTTTGTTTTATCCTTCTGGTCACAACTGAACTAATTTGTTACTAGGTTCGCAAAACCTAATACATACTTACATATATATTAGTTCTTCGCAACAAACAGTATTTAACTGTAATATATTGAATTGAATGATGTCATGCTTACCGTGAAATGTGATAACTGATATCGATGAAGGCCAGAGTGTATGGTTTAACTGGAGTAACAGGTGTTCGGAAATTGTTCTAATTCTCAATTTGGGTGAACTTTAGCATAAATTTATATCCATCAGGTTGGTATCATGTACCGACTCGGAAACCATAGTGTTAGTATCCGGTACTCATCGATTTCAAAAAAAGGTACCAGTTACTAACACAATAGCCATAGTTTTAGTATCCTTTACAGACTCGGTATATATATTATATAGTGTGAGTTAGCATTGAAGTCGCATTGTCGTTGACTTTAGATATATTTAGCTTCACTATAACAGGTTTAAACATTCGTCTAGGAGATTGTACCGTCCTATTATTCCACATTCTTCTACCGAATATATAGTGGTTAAAGGCGTAATACCGGCTCCTACTGATGAGTCGCCAGTAAGCACGAAACGAATGTGCATGAGATTATACTTTCCGTTCATGCTGCCTTTGGTTTATCCTTCTGGTCACAACTGAACTAATTTGTTACTAGGTTCGCAAAACCTAATACATACTTGCATATATATTATCTCTTCGCAACAAACAGTATTTAACTGTAATAAATGTGTTTTTGTTGTTCTCTTTGAGCATACAGATGGGTAGAATGTAAATACTTTTCACGTGCGTCATGAAATTTAAAATCAGAGTAGGACTTATCGTGTTTAATTATATGTGTTTGAAGTTCGATAATTTTTCTCTATTTGTACCATGACTTATGCATAAAAAATATGTCCGGCAGGATTGCGCAGTGGGTAGAGTCACAGACTCAAAATCAGATGTGCCTGCGTTCAAGTCATGTTCGAGGCAAAATTCTGGACAGTACTTGAAGGATAAACAATAAGGACAACACCTGTCTACTGGAAAAATTGCCCTTGCTAAATTATGTAAATGTTTGGTTATACAAATTTATATTTATTTTTATATATAATGGGATTGGTGTTGATAGCAAACTCGCAAAATTGATTCAGACCATATGGCCATATTGATTGGAATCTTAAACTTTACACACTAAATAGTTTGCATTAAACCATTTTTTATCTTCGGTGTTGAACACGTTAGACGCATAGAATTTTATAAGCAGACTGGGTTTTTTGGCATACACCAACTACTTTATATAACCGTTTGCACAACGTTGAAATACTTCCGTTATTCGTAACACACTTACACGCTTCAATTTTCCATGGTTATCAGCAGAAAATGACGACGGAACTAAGTCCAGAAGTCAAAACTGAAATAATTTTAAATTTATTGAGAAAAACAAATCTTCGGCTCGCACCCGAACTTGTTGCAAATTCATTACACTTTATATTAACATAGGTGGGAAATTTTGTATTAATTAAATCACGATTTCTAGCTTGATACAACACCGGTCACTTTATATGCATTTTTCTCATGCAGTAAACCGTTTCCATCCCTAGTAAGATCTCTTCAAGTAATGCCTAGAATTAGAATTTAAGTATGTTTATGATTTCAAATTACTCAGTTTGTGGCATGGGATGAGCAGTGGATAGAATTGTTGACTCCGAAACAAATTTGTAAGTGTTAGAGTCCCACCCGCGGCAATTTATGGAAAGTACTTGACAAATTCCGGATAAGGGCGAATCAGTTCTAGTGGATTAGTTGTCTTTTATCTCTGATTGATATTTTAGATCATTCATACAATATATATATATATATATATATATATATATATATATATATATATATATATATAGCAATTTATCGATCAATTTACATAGGTCGATCAACCAAATGGTTAATTACACGAATGAGAGAACATTGAAACTTAAACTCCTGTTTTAAATCAAATGGTGAATACCCGTCTTCAATTGCGTAACACATTATTGATACCTCAAACGTATGGTCTACAGACGTAGCATGTAAGATAATTACTAAATGCAATAACAGAAGAGATTTAGCCACGTGGATAAACGAATTGCAGCCGCATTTATGCAAACAGAATAAGCATGGTCTGGAAGTGAGTTTTAATTGAAGGTGATGCACGCAATTGATTATTCGTTCCCTTATTTCACACTTTCTCCATGCCTACATTTGTCTATTTAGTTTGGTCTTCGAATTTATATATAAAGACATATTCGTTTGTAGATACTTGAGAAGAATATTTGAGAAATGAACGGTTCTGATATCTGATAACATTGCTTTTCAGTTTTGCACATGGAAAAGATAAGGAATACACACCACACACATACACACACACATATATATATATATATATATATATATATATATATATGGTATATATATAGATATTTAAATACAAATTTTGCGGCCTCACCCTAGTAGACTTATATACATTGTACTTAACTGATAATGTCTGCTACGTAATTTCTATGTAGTCACGAACGTTAACATTTTGCCACTTGCATCATATACACAGTTAATAATTTTAAACAATCATTGATTACGCGGGTTGTGATAACATTTCTTTAATTCAAGATTGCGAGCTTCAAGTATGTTGTCGACGGCTGGATAAATATAATAAAATTGGTATTTAGGTCAAGCTCGAAATCTTGATCAAATGAATCCAATATAAAGTTGGTCTTTGGCATAGTGCTGTCTGTGCCTGATGAGTCACCAATTAACAAGAAACGCTTACTTACATAAGAATTATACGGTTTGTTCAGGATGAGTTTGGTATTTCCTCCTATTACTATTTGAACCAATTTGTTTCCAGGTCTCGGCAACAGAGAATAAATAATTATTGCATTAGATCGCAAATGTAATGCATGAAGTAGACCGGTTTCGTCATCATTTACACTAATTCTACTTGTCCGAACCGGGCCACAGTTGTATTAGAATCTGAAAATTTTGGTAAATAATTGATTATTTCACAATAAGAACGACACAAGTCTAGTTGATGTCTTGAATAAGATACTATCTTATGCAATGTTTTGTTTATTCTGACAAAATGTACGTAGTTATACGATTTTAAGCAAATTTAAGAGGTCAGAAAATGTAAATTAACGCATTACGATTTCGTGATGCTTTCGTTTTGTCCCACTAAATAGAATGTGAACTGCAAATTGGACATGCGAACTTCTCTCAAGTTTGTGTAACTTTTAGTACATTTCCTAAGATTTGTACTAATAGTAGCCATGTCTCTATTTCTGTTACCACTACTGGTTGGTATACATTTATGCTGTGAAGCATCGAAACTGTTGACAAACTTGCAAAATATGGCTGACCATAGCACAGTTACACAGATTAACCGAAAATTATATATACACAAGCATTCATGTGACAATTTCTTGTTTAACCGCCTCATATGAATCGTTTAGTTGTCAACACGTGAAAGGACAGTGTCCCAGTGACACGCATTGACTGCTTTTCTTAACTAGGTTAAAGTGTCTAGTTTAGCACTATATTTGTCTTATTTTTAGACAACTGTTTTTGAGGTATATATATATATATATATATATATATATATATATATATATATATATATATATATATATATATATATAAATATATATATATTCGAATGATATTTTCTTTAAGTGTTGGCCCAACTATAATTTGAGGAATTGGTATTAGTAATGCTAGTCGAGTTAATAATGGTGACATTATAGGATTAAACTGTTATAATTAAATCAATGCCCCTTTGTGCGTGGAGCTTGGACAAGATTAGTCCACATTGCCTAGGTTCGGTCATTTAATGTATGTTAAGCTAGTTGTCTCCTTTCTAAGTTGTGTCACGTTTGTTCGCCTATATGATATACCATGAATGAAGCCTAACTTCGGAATGTGGTCTGGCCTCTTATTCTGCAGGCTTGACAGAAAATTCGGCACATATGATACTAATCAGTTTACTAAAGATGCGAGTTGTTTGTAAAAAACTGTTTTTAAGTAACAAAGAACCATCAATTAACTGCGGTAGGCTAGTTAGCACATTATAGAAAAAAAGTAACGTAAAAAGTTCTGTCAGAAAAAGACGGGACAAATTGAAGGGAAAATGTTACATTTTTTTGTATTCAACATCGTGTCTCGTTAAAAAGCCGTACTCTAATTTACCCATGAAACAGTTCTTGAGAAAATATTAAATCGTTTTTTCTTGAAGCAGTTAAGTATACCTTTTTTATTCGGTCAACTTAAGACATAACAACATAATCATTTGTTACACGTACTGAAAATTTTTGTCATTACTTGATTATTCTCGGAATACTAAGCACAACTGATCAAGAGGAATACAACTTCAATAGATGGATAATACATTGAATGTCAGTAATATGGAACTGAAATTCTTTTATCTCACGTGCATTCTAACTGGCTGGAATATTTGAGGCATATCTTCGATGCAGTCAGGAACGTAACTAACATTAATTATTCAGCATTGTTTGAGTGCCAGTTATCTGAATAACTCAAACATAAATTAAATAACGAAAATAGTGATTTTTGCTAAAGACTTTAATATTACCATTCAGCAAATTAGAATAGAATTGTTTATTGCAATTTTCGAGGCATAAAATTATATTAGGATTATCGTACTCGTCTTGTTTGGATTTGTACAGATATATATGTGTATAGGTTGTTGATATTTAATTAAAAATTGCATAAAAGTGCGATAGTATCTCATCAACTAAATCGGTTTTTTTCTTATGTGAGCACTTTTAAGCAGTTGTCATAATTGAAAACAGAACATTTAATTCAGGCTCGCAACACATATTCCAAGTTACGCATTGCATGCGACTTCCAAATAGATACCAATTATTATAATCAAGGTTGTGGTCTTGATATAACCACCTGACTCATTAATTAATTACATATGTCAGTATAAACTGAGAATTTTATAGTGTAGAAAAGGTAATTGATCCAGTAGACCGGTTTCGTCCTTATTAGGAAGTCATCATGTACTGGCCAGAATTTGCCGCGTACAGGACATGATGAGTTCCCAATAAGGACGAAATCGTTCTACTGGATGAATTGCCTTTTCTACACTATACAATTCTTAGTTTATACTGACATATGTAAGTATTTAATGGGTGAGGTGTTTATATCAAGACCGCAACCTTGATTATAATAATTGTTAACACCACCCGCGCAACCAATGTTCGTTTAATTATATAGATACCAAATACCAACTTTGACTGGTTTTCCTAAAGGTCAGTTATTCTCAGTGTAGCTATTACATGGAATTTCACCTAACCAACTCCGATCTGTTATTAGAAGGCTGACAGCCTGACACATAGGGAGTTGATATTGAATTAAAATGTAATGCCAGAATTTGGATTATATATATATATATATATATGGCCCTTATAAGTAATTCATAAACTAAAACGTAGTTTTCCTGTGGTTTTCATTCTTCAACGAATATTTCTGGCTGCCTAATGTGTTCTCTTCAGTTGGTCCAGTCTCACTAGTTTTAAAACCAAACTAATGAAGTTTGTTTCATTATATATATTCATAATTACATCCTCGTGTGTAAAAAAGTATCAGCTAAAATAGCAATTTCTTCCTCCTTTTCTTCTAAAGTTTCTAAAAATTAAAATGCATATATACATTATGAAATGGTAAACAAGTAGAAAATTAAAACTGCAAGATTTTGTGGAATATGCGAACGACAAATCTTTTGTTTGTAACACCTTGAGATTGCAAATTAATTTTCCGCTTGCATTGATCAGACTGTGGTTTAACATCCACATTGCTTCATGCGATCCAAAATCAATTCCGCTATTGCATTTGGAAATTATCATAAAAGCCACACTCTGGTTTATGTTTCTGATTCTATCTGAACTAATTTGTTTTTAGTTATGCATCGTGACATAAAATGTTGCTTATATAGTAATTCTCCGCAACAAAAATATATATCCAAAAGAACCAGTCACTGCAAACAGAATATGTAATACTGCAATCGCATGTGCTCTATGCCAACTTTGCGGCAGCGTGGCTCTGAAGTTAGAGCAACGGATTCCGAAGCAGACGTGCCCAGATTTGAGCCCTGTCCACGGCAAGTTCTTTACAATTTGTGATGATTTAAGTAGCTGTTTACATTATTTAAACTCATCATCGTAAACGCGCACGTATAATTTACAGAAATTTCGTCAATTGCTTTCATAAAGGACAATTTATTTATTCAATATACAATCCTATTATAAACCAAAATACACACTCAACATCAATTAAATGGAAAAACTGTACAAACCTGGCTTTATTACTTGGTTTGTTTCAAAGAAATTATACAATATCACCTAATGACGAAAGGGCGAGTCGCTTAGAGCTCTGCAAAATTTCAGATTTTTTAACAGTCATTAATGTTTCATTTTCGTAAATCATGGCAAAACTTGCAAGATATATGAGTTTCTTAGCGATAAAATATCTATCCCAAGCATTAACGTATTATGCACTGGGGCATAAGTTATACAATTGAGCATTAATCATTTAAATTCAACATTTTCTTTTCTAAGTCTATTATTTGCATCTTTAATTACAACGAATAGACGGCTATTTTTGTGATTTGCCTATTTTGATTAAATCTATGCGTTAAGAAAACGTTTGCTTCAACGTCTTTATATTTGTCACATCTTAGAAAATTCTATTAAATCAATTTATAGGTCAACATTCAATTTATAAAAATTAGATGTCCCACAATTTTTATCGTTATTAATTTAATACGATTAGTCACCTACATAACATACTAGCTTACTTAAGAACAAGAAACCTTTCCTAATATCTAGAGGAAAACCACAAATAATATGTAGATTAAAGCCACGGTAAACATTATAAGCATATTTTATATTTTTGTAACAATATTTATATACAGAAAAACGGAGACAGTAGTGATAGTAATATTGCTAGCATAAACACGTTACTAATCAGTATTTTATTGTACAAAATCGTGCCTACTCTCATAGTATTATTTCCTGTGAGAAACTCATATTTATATAAGACGTAACAAGTTGAGCTCAGCTTTATGTATTCGAACGTCCGTGTGAACCGAGGAAGTAATTAATAGATATTAAGAATATTTTCACTCAAATATGTAGTATAATATATATATGTACATATATATATATATGTATGTATTTTTAAATAAATAAATGGATATATATATATATATATATATATATATATATATATATATATAATGTAAACCACGTCAACTAACTGCTGGGATGATGCAGTAGATTTATGTAAGTCTTCGAAGCAATTGTGTTTTGGTTCGAGCTATAGTCGCAGAAATTATCGCAGCCAGTTGAGTGCCCAATAGGGACGAAACCGGTCTATTTGATGACTAGCATTTGAGTATAAATGTGCGTTTAACGCTCATGACGTGTTTGACGACTGGATAACTACAATGGGATTGGTGTTTACTTCTAGCTCGCAAACTTATTTAAAAAAAATTGTTTTCACCGCCCGCACAATCAAAGATAGTTTAATTGTATTATCCATATATACGTGGCGAAAACGTATAAAGACTTAAATGTTCTTGACAACATAGAAATTCTGCTGCCGATATTTCCAGTCAAGTACAATGTATGCGAGACTACTATTGGTGAGGTGTTGCAACAAATTATTTTTAACTATGACCAGATGGATAAACCAAATTATTATTTCATATTCACATTTGTTTCATGATAACTGGAGAAACACCCGTATGAGCTTGTGTTACTCCCGTTTCTCAATGTACATTTGTTGATGTTATATGGCACATTTGGAAGGCACCATGACTTTATAAGTATGTATTCATGTAGTAATCAAATTAATACAGTATTAACTATTGTACAAAAATAGTTAAAACACACTCACTTTATAATATTATCAGATCTGTGTCGTTAATAAAACAGACTGAGTGCCAGATTTTTGTGCCGTCCTATTTACCCACATTCCTCAACCAAATATATAGTGGGTAAAGGGCGTAATACCGGCTCCTACTGATGAGTCCTCAATAAGCACGAACCGAATGTGCACGAGATTTTACGTCCCGTTCATGCTGTTTTCGGTTTTTTCTTCTGGTCACAATTGAACTAATTTGTTACTAGGTGCGCAAAATCTAATACACAATTGAACATATATTAGTTCTCCGCCACAAACAGTATCTATTGCATTCAATGATTGTCTCCGGTTAACAATAATCTCACGTGCTATATACTGAGCGTTTAAAATAAAGCTCACTTGTCTCCTTCATAATTCGGAAATGCAAAATATAACGGTCTAAAAAATTTAAATGATTAATATTTACAGCCTAATAATCTTATCGCGAATTATTTTTCTTTTCAATTGAATAAAAACAAAAATAAGTACATATAGTATTACATAAAGTACTTAGTTAAATAATTAAACGTGGAGAGGGAATGTGCCTTTGGCTATTCATCTCATGCAGTTGAAATGTTTAAATGAAATATGCAGTGACAATGTTACGCAAAATAAATATCTTTTAAAACTGAGATATAAATAATGATAGTTTCCGCAGGTTTTGATGATTAAAACAAATAAACTTAAAGAAAAATTCGTTTTTCCATCAATATGGCTTCTGCTTATGCCAGTGTAATTTAACCGCATTGTTGCAACAAAATGTTAACAAAAAATGAATGGCAAGTATTTTTTGCATGATATCACGATAATAAATAGTATCGTACACATATTACCGGTTGACATATTTCCATCTAAGGTAATACAATTTGCTATCTGGTAAACTTATGATTTCAGAGAATTACATCAATCAATCTCTCAAATTTATAATGGCCTTCTTTGTTTAGTAATTTAAAAAATTCATTAAAACCACATTCAACCAGCTATTATGAAGACATCAAATAATACGCAAAATTTAAACTGAACGGTAAATTAAAATTTTTCTAGTGACAAAAATTGAAAACAATAAAACATTCAGAGAAAAATATGCAGAAAAACAGAAAAAGTAAAAAAGCACATACATACATACATACATACATACATACATACATACATACATACATACATACATACATACATACATACATACATACATACATACATACATACATACATACATACATACAAACATACATACATACATACATAC